>PVKA01006413.1:0-83826 GCA_004027165.1 Ctenomys sociabilis
TAAAAAACGGTTTTTATCTGGTGTTCATGAAGAGAGTGAGTAAATGTGCTGTTAATGGAAGCAAATGCTATCTAAGAAAGTGCATTTCTTTGCAGAGCTGTGTCAAATCATCCTTTGGGCCCTCTGCTGGAAAAGTAGAATCAAGTCTGAAATAATGCCTTTTTAATTGTAGCCTTTAGTATTATAGATGTAGGACAGTGTGCTGGATGTCTATAATTTTGTTCAGATGACTGCAGAACCTGGAAAAGCTGTTGCTGCTATTGATGCACAACATACTGCTATTATTGGTCTTTTTATATAAATATAAATATATATATACATATATATATATATATATATATATATATATATATATAATTTGAATTTTTGAAAGCATTGTGATTTTAAAAATGTTTCACTGAAATATTATTTATCTTGGTTATTGAACTTTCTTTTGCTTGATTGTACCTCACTCACCTGACTTTATTTCCATTGTCTTCTTTCTATAAAGTGGTAGAAAGGATATTTTCTGACTTTCCAATTCTGTCAGAAGCTTGTAGCAACACTGTGTATGCAAATATCCTCATTGAAAATATTGAAGAAAATATAATTTAATATGGTGGTAAAGGTACTTTTTAAATATTCTGGGCTGGTGAGCTAGTTCAGTGGGGTAAGTGCCTGCTTTGGCAAGCACAGGGACCAGGGTTCAATTGCTGGTCCTGTATGCCATGTTGGCCGTGTCTCCAGTGTGTGTTTAGCCAGCAACAGAGTCTGGGATTATAATCTCAGTGCTGGGAAGGTTGAAAAAAGGAGGATCACTATGAGTCCGAGCTGTGTAGTGAGACCTGGTACCAAGTATATAAAAAAAGAAAAAAAATATTCTATGATCTGGTTGATTCGCTAATCAGTAGAATTTCCTTCCATGGTAAGAGCAAGACCAAAAATATAAAAATGAAAGACAAATAAAATCTCTGTCTGTGTCACCTTTATCCTTTGCCTTAGGGCTAACTAGAAATGTAAATAAGGTTTAGACTAGTTCCTTCACTTATCAACTTGTATTTGTGATTGGTTATCAATCATATTTTTGAGTTTTTTTTTTTTTTAAGATTTAAGATAGAAAACAGGAGACAACTATTGGATTCATCAATTGAGTGGTCCTGGCTTATATCACTGCTACCGTGTGTTGAATTTAGATCAAAAGTAGAATAACGAAGTGTAGTCATTTCCAGTGAGAGGGGAGGAAGAGAAGAGAGATAGGAATAGAAGGTGGAAGAGAAAAGGAAGAAAGGAGGACAACAAGAGGACAGAGAAGGGGAGAGGAGGGAAGAGAGAAGAGAAAGAAGGAGTGGGGGGAGAGTGGCATGGATGAATGGAGGGAGGGAGGGAGAGAGGGTGGCAAAAAGAACATGAATGGAAAGGAGAAAAAGAGGTTAAGGAAGGACATTTTGAGTGGGTCACTGCTAGGTATCATAGCAGGTACTGTCATACATTCTTAAAAGGGCTTCCTATTATTATCCCATTAATTTCTGTAATACATTAAAAATAATTATTGATGTTCCCATCTGAGCAAACCAAGTCACTGAAAGTTGAGCAAGTTCAGCCCAACTCGCCAAGCTAGAGTAGGATTTCAACCCAGGACTGAGTCCAAAGACTGTGTTCATCCCAGTATCCTTTGAGTTCGTGAAGCTTAGAATCTGAGATCATTGCATAACTTCCTTGCTCACTGTGAAGCCTGAAGTGACAGACTTCCGTGGCTCGTTGGTGTTAACTGGATGGGGAGGCAGCAGTCGGTTATTTATTTTGCTGTTATTTTGTCCTTATGTGGTACATTTATCTATTCCCATTCATCAGTAACAACTTGCAGAAGTTGTATACACACATTGGAAATAAATACCCTTGTTTGTGTGACTATCATAAATTTGTACACGACATGAAAGCATGTATTTTGTATTGCTTCCATTATTGTATAAAGGCTTTTTGTTGGGTATTATGCCAGGAAGTGTTCTTGAAATGCTCAGACACCGATGAGAAGTGATCATGTTTCTGGGGCAAATGTGTCACAAGGAGGAGGGTAATGTATTCGCATGGCTGGCTGTCGAGGGTTTCTGGAATGCCCTTTTTATTGAGGTTTCTAATGAGAAGCATGGAGCAGTAGCCCCTCATCAACATTTAAATTCAATGAAATACATAATCAAGTGGAGTCAGATACAATTAACAAGAACAGTGTCTGGTTGAGACGCTGCTGTTCCCCTCAGCAGCTCTACAAGCCCCGTGTGCTTTATCATCATTTCTATCTTCCAGCCTTCGCTAGCTATCGCTTCCAGGCAAACCCACCCGCTCAAATGCTCTAATAATCAGCCCCAGACTTCTCTCCTGGGAGTCACAGGAATGCAAAAAAAGAAAAGAGGCAGATATTTTTCATTCAAATTTGTATTAACAGGGAAAAAACCCACAATCTATCCGTATGTGTTTTATTTTCCCCTGTTTATTTTTAACACGGGTTGACATAACATAGGAAATAGTTTCTTGCCAACTATTGCAACAATAGTTATCATGTTCTAGTAGATTAAAAATCAATTAACTGATTTTACAGATACTAGGATGATATGTAGTATGCACATATGATTGAGTGCCTTGTGTAGAAAGTAATTATATCTCAAATTTCTGTTGAATCTTTTTCTCAGAAAAACCACTCACAGTTGTTGGTCCTTGAACCTCTCTTTCCCCTTAGCATTTGCATATTTTTCAAAAAAATAGATTCATAGTTTACATATTTTTACTATTTACTGTTTGTTATAGTATTTATCAGAAGCAACTCATTTTGATTGGTAAATAAGTTAAATATTATATGTGAAGCATGAACTGTGTTTTCTGCTTAAAAATAGAACATGATTGATGCACAACCTTCTGAGCATCTTCTAGATGTCATTTATGCCATGTGTTTTTGAAGGGTTTACTTTGTAGTGACAGATAAAACAATGAGAATACTAACTTTGAAGTTAGTATGCGTGACATCACCTGTCAATTCCTCTTGTTTCACAAAACTGCTGTAAGGGATAGCTCTCTCCAGATGTCTCATTTGCCCAGATGAGAAAGTTGAGGTTCACTGAGGTTAAGTGACTTGTCCAGAATCCCACCAGTGGTGATTGGAGAGGCTGAGACAACAGGCTCTTTTCCTGGCTGTTAAGATTGTGCTGATACCATTTCACCTGACTGGTCCAATCAAGGAAGAAGGCACTGAGAACTCACTTTGCAAACACTAGTTCGAGCAATGAATCTTTACCAAATTGAAGTTCATGCTTTTTTCTAAATGTTCACCCACAAGCTGCTGCTGAAATTGCCTTCTCCTTTGTATTAGTCATCTTTCTGTTCTTGGGAGGAAATATTTGATGCCTATAACTTAATGGAGAAATTGTTTAACTTCACTCATGATTTCAGAGGTTCAGTCCATGACTGACTTGACTGAGGGCCTAAACATCTTGGTGGAGAGGCCTGAGACAGGAGCTGCTCCTCTTCTGGGTTCAGGAAACAAAGCAAGAGGGAGGAGCACTGAGATGAGAACTCAGAATTCATGAGCTCGTTGCCCTACTTCCTCTACCTCAGTTCCACATTCTAACATCCCTTTAGCTAAGAACTGGTCAATGTCTGAATTCATGAAGTTGGTATATTCATGATCCATTTGTCTTGGCAAAGCACCATGTCTGAATACATGATACTTTTGTGGACTATTTTAGATTTAAGCCATAGCACTATTTTTCCACCTTAACCTGCCCATCTCATCCTTCTTCATGCTCCATATTTTCTTCTGTGGCCTCACATTTTGTGTTAAAGTAACATTTTGAAGCAAGGCAACAATTGTGATGTGAAATGAGATGCTGTCCATGCTACCTAGGGAAGGTGTTCTTCCATAAGCATGTAATTTATTTTCCAGTTTAGCTTTTTATCATCTTGAACCTTATGGAATTAATGCTATTTTATTTTAGCAGAACTTGGGATTGAACTCAGCCCCTTGTGCTTTCCAGGGAAGCATTTATTCCACTGAGCCATCTCCCTGGCCCCATTAACTTCAAAACAAATGCATTTTGGACAGAAAGCTTAAAATTCTGGATTGTCACATTTTCCTTTATAACACTTTACCCTCCTTGTATCAAAGTTAAGATTTAAACCAAAAAGTTAAAAATATAACTCATGCTACTAACCCCAAAATTTTGTTAGGTCTTTGTCAAACATCACCACCAGCCACTGCTGACCAATGAGCCCATGGAATTCAGAAGCTACAAGAGGTGGGAAAATCTGACCAATACTTTGAAACTTTGCTTGAAAACTAAATCTCAGCCATCTTTCACTGTAGTATTCTATTTTCAGAGAAACACTTGTGAATTTTTGAAAATGTGTACCTTTTTTTTTGCAGAACATAGTGAAAAAACTTTGAATGAGCCCATCCAGGTTATTCAGATGGGTCCTAAAGCCAACGATAGGTATCCTCATTGAGAAGAAAGGCAGATTTGAGACACAATATAAAGGAATGTCACACAAAGGAGAAGGCCAGGTGAAGACAGCCAGATATTGTGATAACTCTGCAAGGTAGAACAATGCATGAAGTCATCAAAAGCTAGGACAGAATAGGAGGGTGGTCAAACACCTTGGCTCCAGAGTTCTGACTTAAGAGATATGTGGGTCAAGCCATCCTGTTTATAGCAATTTCTTTCAATAGCTCCAGGAAACTCAGATAAGTGGCCAGAAGTTCCTCTGACAGAAAGGCAGACACATGCCCTTGCGCTTGCGGGGGAAGTGCTTATTCCACTGAGCCATCTCCCTGGCCCCAAAATGTGTACCTTCCAAAACCATGAATATGATATTGTTAACCTCTGTTGATTTAATTTGTAGTTGAAATTCCTTTCTTTTTAAGATTTACTGGTTATGTAGGTATAGGTTTACAAATATGCACAGAATCCTGGAATGTGTACTAAGGAGCTCAGCTACACTTTCCATGCTAGTACCTGCCCTCTCACACTACTCAGCAGCAAGGTGCCCGGGCTCGCTTTCTGGTGTCAGGACTTCATTCTTCCCCATGTGACTGACCATATGAAAACACTCAAGATAGAAGCCAGTTGGGGCTGAGCTGTGGTTGGCAGGTCTCCTGAGATCTGGGCCAGAGAAGGTAACCTTGATGTTCATCTAACATCCCAAACACACCTTCAATGAAAGCATTTTGGGCCTCTGCACTTGTTTATAACCTCTGTAAGACTTGCTTTACAAAAACCTGTGTATCATCCTTTTCTACTACCTTAACCATCACTCAAGTGTTATCAGACAGGCTTTTCCTGATAACTCCAAAACACCTGTCCTATTAATCTTTTTCCTCCAGTTGGTGTTATTTAATTAGTATTAATAAATACTTTCTCATATATATGTTACTTGTTTCTCTATTTGTCATTTGTCTTGGCCTGTAGAATGCAAATATAATGAGATGAGGGGTTGTATACATTTTGTTCATTATTACATCTCCCAAACCTATAATAGTGTCTGTCATATTATAAATTTATTGGATAAATGAATTAGAAGACAGCATAGTATTTTTAGAGCAAATATAAAAACCTATGGCAATCACTAGTTTTCAAAAAGCAGAAAGTAAGAGAACATCTCAAAATGCGAGATAGCTCCAGAGATCCAGTATAGTGCAGGTCTTCTAACCTCCAGCAGGAAATGAAGCTACAGGCAAAAGGATGGTCTCAGAGCTTTGGGCTGAATGAGGCAGAGTGTTCAGCTGCCTTGGCTTTTAGGTACACAGGGATCTGATAGGTAGGATAGGTGCCATGCAGGTTACTTATGCATGGAACATTGTTTCACTTTGGGAAAATGGAAACATTAAAACAAATATTTAAAATTAGCTGAATTGTACAACTATCCTCTACCTTCATGAGAGACAATGTCTAGTCTTAGACATTATTGGTAGGGAAGAAGGTGAACTTAAGGGGGCAACTATAGAAATAAAATTCCATGTCATATAAAGACACAAGTGTATAGTCCTCCAACAAAGTAAATTAACTGGACAAAGATTAAAGAATGGAAGATAAAACTTCTGGAAAACTGAAAACATCTAACATACGGACCTCATTTTTATATGATCCATTGTTGAGGAATATAAATTTGTACAGGCAATCTAGTTATCTTGAAATCTTTAAATATGAGCTTACCCTTGGTTATGAGGTTTGGTGTTGAGTGAGAATTTGACATGTAATCTGTGTAGTTTGTTGTAGTCCTTGTGGTAGTTTGGTGCAGACTGTGGAGCTATAGAGAAGCTGTGGCTTCCCTGAATTTGTGCCTAGAGTTTCTTCTGAGAAGCATTATAGTAAATAGTGTGGTAACACCCCCTGAATATGTAACCGCAGCCTGGATCTCTGTGGATTTAACTGTATAGAAGAAATTGGCCAAAGTAACTGAAGAGAAATATAAAATTAAAGTTTAGCCATATTAAAATATATTATGACACTGTACACTCCTAAAAGATGCCAGTATGTTTAATGTGTATTTAGGAAGAGCAAATCTGGAGGCAAATAGTGACAAGCTCTGTATCTCTGGAACGAGTAGAACTTACACAAATAGAATTAGAACAAGAGATGTTTAATCAATCAGAACTGGGTGAATAGATTGCCTGATGCTACATGAAAGTTAAAGTCACTAAAAAATAAATCAGAATTTACTAGATAATTTATTAGCTTCTCCTGGGTATCTGTAGGAGAGAATTCTACAATAACCTTTCACCAAAGGTTCTGTTTCTTCTTCCACTGATACTTTCACCTGTGATATAAATCTTTGTTCCTCTACTTTTCTGTTTTTATTTTCTTCTGTATTTTAGGGAAGGGTCTACGTGGTGTTCAGAGTCTCACTACTAGATCGATTTGTAGTGATTCTTCTGTTTACAGCCTCTCAAGTACTGGGATTACAGGTATGCATCACCATGGCCAGTCTTAATCACCCTTTCGTCACTCCCTGGGGGCGGGGTCAGCACTGCAGGCCCCCGGGATCAAAGCCCTGACCCCTACTTTTTTCCTTGAAGTTAAAATTCTTTATGCTCAAGACAAAGGGAGCATTTGTAAGACTTGGACTCTTCATCCTTTTTCTTGTTCTTTCAGAAGATATGTATAGATCATCTAAAAAAAAAAATTCTGAGAAATTTTCTAGCCTACTATATCATTTTGTTGCAAGGGGTCTACTTGCTAATATCTTATTTTTCCCTTACTGTGATAGATTATCCCCAACCTATAAGGTCAGGTAAGATAATAATTAAGCCACTTTTACCCAGGATCACAGCAAGACTCTTGAGAAATTTTCATCTTAAAAAATAATTCTGAAAAAAATAGTTCTGAATTATTTTCTTCATTTAAACTTAGGAAACTGCAATAGCTTAAGTAATTATACTTTTTGCCAAAAAGAAGCTTAATGGAATTTTAATTCCCTAGATAATACCTCATAAGTGACTGTGATTTGGTATTTTTAAAATGTGAGTTAAAGATAATGATTGTTTTTTAAAGGATTCTCCACACTGATTTCCATAGTAGTTGTACCAGGGAGACCCCATTCAAGTTAGCTATTCCCCTCCTGGGAATTTTTCCAGAAAAACTGAAAAATCATTCCACAGTGATATATGTGCACCCATGTTTATAGCAGCACAATTTGTTATAGCTAAATCCTGGAAACAACCCCGATGCTCATCAACTGAAGAATGGATAAAGAAGATGTGGTATTTTTACACAATTATTCTTCTTCTATAAAACAGGATAAATTGAAGTCTTTTGTTGGTAAATGGATGCAACTGGAGTCTATGCTCTTACGTGAAATAAATCAGATTCACATGTGCAAACATCATATTGTCTCCTTAGTATGAGAACTGGAATCTGAAGGGTACAGTAGCCACTGGCAAAAGAGAAGAACTTATTCAAAAGGAGTTACTGAGTTAAGGAGGAGGACAGGACAAGAAGTGGGGGAAAGAGATTTATCTATGTATGGAAATAGGATGGTTTAGACAACTGTACTATGCATTTCTTTTGATCTATGGAAAGAAGCAGTTATTGATTTAATTTTTTTCTTTTCTTTTTTAAAAATTGTTTCTCCTGTTTGTCTACTTAATTTCTTATTTTTTTCTTTCTTCTTTCAATTTTACATGTATATATTTGGTAATATGCATAACTGATTGAAAGACAACACTATATATTACAAGAAATACTGTGAGATTCATATCATGCTGTTAAGTGAAAATCTGTATCACTTGTAATTTTTTGTTTTAATTCTAATTTATACAGTCTTTAAGAGAACTGAAGTGTTACAGCACACACACACATGCACACACACAAAGATAATGATGGTTCCACCATCATAGGAGATGAAACACAAATTCCCCACATGTCTTACTCTGTGCAGACTTCATCTAGTACACTTTCTCCTTTGGCATGCCATAGTCCTCTGGCTCCAGAGCTTCTGTATCCTTTATTTTGTCTTTCTCAGTTTCTTGCTCTTCTCAGACAGCCCTTGCTGCTAATCCCTTTTCCCTAGAAGACTTTGCAACATGCCTTAGTCCCCTGGAAAGAGAGCACAGAGATAACCTGGAAATGGTGGAGTGCAGTGGAAAGAATGCGAGTTTCCATCCAAAGATCTGAGTTTGAGTCTCAGCTGGATCACTGCGTGCACTGAGAATTAATTTTACTGAGATTTAATTGCCTCACTTGTAAAATGAGAACAAGAATGTCTTTAAGAGAATTATTTAGAGATAATGTGCATGAGGAGCTATTTTAAAATTCTGCACAAGTACTACTATTAATACATTATTATCAACAGCGCACCATCATCTCATAAAGTGAGATGAAGTAATTCTTTCAGCAATGAGAGTCTCACATTGTTACTGCTCACTTGTCAGCTGTAAACCAATGTGTGGAGTATGAGTCTGAGGAGAATGCATTTCCTGAGGAGAATGCTGGCAGAGGACACAGATCACCTAGGAGCAAATGTGTTTATTTTTGATATGACTAGATACTCTGTGGTGAACACAGGCATCCATTCAAGAAGTCACTTTGACTACCTTGCCAAAAATTACTTGCCCAAGGCTCTCTAATATGCTTATTGTGTTCCTTTTTTATTATGAAGAGTGTATATGATTACCCAGAAGAGTTCAGAAGGTTCTTACCTTGATTGTATAACTATAAGTAGGTGAAAATGGGGGCTGCATTCAAGAGGAAAACGGAAAGGGTAAAGGAGGTGGTGTGCCAGATATGGGTGAGTGGTTTGAAAGCACCGAAGTCAGTGTCGAAGTTAGGATCCATGTTGATACAAGAAAAGCAGTTTGACAATAATAATCATGAAAATCTAAGTGCATGAATATCCAGGATAAAACCTGAAGAGATTGGTTGAGGTTCTGACACCTTGGAAATAGTTCAAACTGGACATTCTCCTCTTCTTTAATTAGACAGATTTAAGTATACAGTAAATGTTGGTGGATTGGAGAAATGGCTGTGTATTGGATGAGTGGAAATGTAAGAGGAATTGAACCAAAGAGGAATGAATGGAAATATTCTGAGCTTTCAAGAGTTGGAAGCTAGATGCTTAATTGGCAGTATGTAGGGAGAGAGCCAGCCCCAAATACAAGTGAGTAGAGGTTTAAATGGTTGTTTTAAAGAATCATGTTTTATAGCAAGCCAGAGTCAGACAAGAGGCTATCTCCAAAAGTATACAAGAGAGAAGCAGTAATATCACTAGATACTTGAAGAGGTTTGTGCCGTTACACCATCCCTGGGACATAGAATAGAATAATAAGAAAGCCTATCTCTGAATTCCCGCATAAATTTTTCAGATTTGATTTACTGCCTTTGACCTGGCTAAGATATTTAACCTTTATAACCTTTAATCTCCTCTGAAAATGGGCTCATAGCACCTACCTAATGACTATTGTAAAGAATATCTCAGCTGCCTATAAATCTCCTGACACACGGATCATTCTCAACAGATGTTGATTGCCTTCCCATTGCCTTTATCCTGGATCATCAAAATTTAAAAATATCAGATATTGACCTTAATGTCTAATAAACATCTACAACTTCTTTTATAATTATAGAAATTCATGTTAAGTATCTAAATGATTCACTTCTACAAAATCTAAACTAGACTACTTTGGAATGTGTGTGTGTGTGTGTGTGTGTTTGAGACAGGGTTGAGCCTTGAAGGCTTGAGCTCCCTATTAGTCTAGGCTGGTCTTGAACTCACAGCAACCTTCCTGTCTCAGGCTCCTCAGTACTGAATTATAGACATGCACCACCATGCCTAGCAAAATAGATATTCTTAAGTATTATACAGGGACCTGTCAAACGCATGCTTTGCCTACCTGTATCTTTCCTCTGAACTTTGCTCTGCCCCTTACATTGCTTCATCTTTATCTATTTCTGTGCTCAATTTAGCAGCCCTTCAAGCTGACCCCTGATGTGTGATTCCCATATGCAGAGTCCACTGTGCATTCTTCATCTTCCTGCTCCCCCCAGTGTAGGAAAATTCCTGAATTCCATTTCTTTTTCTTTTCCATGATCTGCCCTAATTCTTTATCACTCCTTCTTACAAGATCCACTAGAACCTTTTTCTTTTCCAACATTTTCTTAACTCTTACTTTTTCTTGGCTTTAGTAATCTTACAACTCCTTGTACTTATTTTGCTTTAATGCTTTCTCTTGGTTATATGTCCTTCTCAGTGTGCGGTCTCTGAAGACTCCTTCCTATAAAGCACTTTGGTTTCTCTATGTGACTCACCTTGCTTTCCCCAGAATCTTTCTAATTTGAGTCACATTTTCACCTGGAGATGCTCCTCCTCCCATGGGTACACCTTGTCCTTTTAATCAGTTCTTGAATTCTAAATTAAGGGAGTTTTGCCGATTTCTTCCATTAAATCTTTGCCATTCTCTTCCCTGGCTATCTTTGGCTCTCATGTTTCTGTTTTGAAGTTACTTCCTGTATTTCCACACCCTGGTGGGTCAAGATCAGTTGCAGAACAGAAGGCCACTGGATGACTTAATCTACCCATTGAAAAGTGAAATTGCATGAAAGCTGTTAGGGGCATAAGTGAGCATGACATGAAACCAGTGTTTTTTTTCTCCAGGATGCACATGCTCTTGCCTGCTCTGCCTTACTGTGTGGCTGCCCAATAGTTTGAGTCAGGAACACACCATTCCTTCATTAGCCCTAACAGCCTGCACTTTCTTCTTTCAGTCCTACCCCTTGAGTCTTTCTTTCCTTTCATTGTTTATCCCCACTGGGGATAGCATGACCTCACCCTTGGGTCTGAATTATATGATCTGTTACCATTTAATGCATGTCACTTAAGCTTTTTTAAAAGTATACTTTTATAATACTGATGTTGTAGATTAACTCTGGTTCCAAATACATCTGTGAGTGTAGTCTTCTTGAATCCCTGTGTGTGTGTATGTGTGTGTGTGTGTGTGTGTGTGTTGCGTGTGTGTGTGTGTGTGTGTGTATTATGAACTGAGTCTAGGATCTCTCACTAGATTCTTTCTTTCTTGCTTGCTTTCTTGCTTTCTCTCTGTCTGTCTGTCTCCTTTCACAGGATCTCACTACAGTTGACATGTTGACCTGAAATTTTCTGTTCTGCCTCAAACTCCTTGATTGCTAGGATTACAGGTATGGACCATGATACCTGTTTTCTTCTTCTCATTATTATTTTACTAGAGATAAGACCTTGTCAATTTTGTAACAAGGTCTTGAACTTGCAGCCATTCTGCCTTGTTTATCTGGAGTAGGTGAGATTACATCAGTGTACCACCACTCACAACCATACTGCTTATCTTTTTACCTTTTTGTACCAGGATTGAACTCAGAACCTTGAGCTTGTCCGGTAGGGACTGTATTGCTGAGCAATAACCCACATCCTGTACCTCCTATCTTTATGCGGCACTTCAATTTCTCTTTCTTCATGCTCATTTTGACTACTTCATGTTTCTTTAACTTGAGCTATTGATCATGCTTAAGATATTCTTAGGAACTTTAGGGACTGAATACTATTGAAGTGTTTTATTTAGCTTAAGTGAGGCTTGTAATTTTTCCTCAAACTACACCATATTATTGGACTCCAGCCCAGTCTACAGAACAAGCTCAATAAATCATCACATATTAGATACATGTGTTGAAATCTTGTGTTGTTTCTTATAAATATGTACTCTTATTATGTATCAATTAAAAAATAAATGAGTAATTGAGTGGAGTGAATCACCTGTTTCTTCATCCCATTTTCTAGGCTTAGAAACCATTTGGTGCAGTTTCATTTCTTCTTCTTTTTTTTTTTTTGTGGGTTGCTCAAGAATTTATGTCAAGAAAAATGTGTCAGAGAAGCGGGTTCATAAATAGATCATTACTCACAGGGAGAGATGCCAAATGGCCTTGTTCTGTGTCCAAGTGACTCCTGAAAAGCACAATGAAAAATGACAACCAAGCTTATCATTTCATTGGAAAGAAAAGAGGCATAGACACAAGATGGCATGATTCTTGACTTAGTAAGCATTTGAGGAGGAGGCACTAGACTTGCTTTGAGCTAATTAAAAGCCACAGGGATCCTAGAGCCCTTGTCTTCTAATAAACTATATAAATTTACTGAATTTATTCTGCCTTCCTACAAAGCATCTCAGAGGAATATATATTCCATTTTGAGATGTTAGATTATTCAGGAAAAATGGAGCTTACAAGGAGATAGTAAATCACAATGATCCAGGGACCATTGTTCAGGGAAAAAGTTCCTTTTTCTTTAGGTAAAGTATAAGTTTAATATGATGTTGTCTCATTTTAGAAAGTTTCACAGGGACATTGATTTTATGATAGGAAATACGCACATCTCCTAATGGATTTGCATTGAATGATTGTACTCCAACAGCCACAAATCTTCTGAGGCCAGATTTCAATTCACAGCCATTGTGTAGACTCAGTGATCATTCATTAGTCTACGTTAGCAGTGATGCCTTTGAATACAGAAAAATTGCAGCAGCATATGAAGCCAGAGGAGGATTAATTAAAACATGATAAAAAAAAACCCTACAAGGTACATTACAGAATCAGGCAGTAGTAAAATAAGCTAAATGTAACAACAAGAACATCTCATAAAAGATAAAATACAAACAATCAATAAGTACACCAAGGGATAGAGTTCAATTTTACTAATGGCTGGAGAAATAACTCATAGTACCATTCATTTCTCACAGTATCAATTAACAATTTAGAAAATGGAAACAAAGGGGTTAAAGAACTTGTCTACAATCAGATAAATGCTTCAGGGTAGAACTAGGAGTTGGTGTGTCAGACTGACTTCAAAGCTAGCATTGCCAAAAGGGTCTGGTTTACTGTTATTCAAGCAATGGAGCAGTGGTACTGAAAATTCTATTTTGTACAAAAGCAAAATAAAACATCACTAATGAGAGCCTTGATTTAAAAATCTGGAAACACTGGAATAAGAGTTCCTATAACAAGTCTAGGAAATGCCAAGATCTATGATACTTTGAGTTCTGAATTTATTTGAAACTCTTTCAGTGTCTTTTTAGGAAAAAAATACACATATTGACAATTTTCTGTTCATGCTGCAAGGTGGAGAAGAACCATTGAACAGGTTATGTTTTAACTAGAAAGTCACAGGGATAAAAGAAAAGTAACAAAGATTGTGTATACTTGAGCTTTCCAAGAAAAGCTCAGGTCTAGTTTCCGGTAACAAGACATTTCTCAGGAAGAATCCCCCAAGTTTTCTGCCATTTAGCAGTTACTCTCATAACCAGCTGTGAAATGGACAGCATCATCTGAGATAGGGAATATTATAAAAATCCTTGTGAATATTTGGGTGTCGGACAGAGAAAAGAACTCAGAAAATGGGGGCAGCTGATGAGAAACTTTTAGTAGGGCTAGTTTTTCTATTGATCTCACACTGGTGTCACACTGATTAAAACAATTTATAAGTCAAAATTGGCTGGTATTGATGTCTATTAATGACAGTATGGATTGATCCTTGACATACTAAGCTTGTTCCCACTTCCAAACCTGATGTCCTGAGCCTCTCGTCTCATTGCTTTTGTACTTCCTACTGCACCCTGTACCTGCTTCCTTCAACTTCTCTTTGTCAGTCAAATGTTTCATGCAAACTTCACTCTCAGTCTACAGTTACTTTGCACAGATGCTATTATGGCTTACTTAGTATTGAGCATCATTAGTTTCCTTTTGCTTCCATGGAATATTTTCAGTCTACTTTTCTACATTATCTGACTCCATCTCCCTTTAATGCTGGTATTACTAATCTTCCATTCTCTGCTCTTCAAAATCTTACTAGAATTGTTTATTTTTTGCTATTATCATCATCATTATTTTTTTTTTAATTTCTTACTCATTTTGGTAAGAAACAAAGATAAAATAGCAATGGAACAGTTTCAAAAACAGGTAAGTCAGTTACAATAATTAATACATTGCATATTGTTGTCTTTATAGTAGTTATTCAGAGTACAAGATGTAGACATGATATCTTGTCTAAACAATATTAGTATAAACCTTTCTTCTCATTAACTAAGAAAAAAACATATATATATATATATATATATATATATATATATATATATATATATATATATATATATATATGTATTTTTTTCATTACAAAGTGGTCCTTTCCTTATATCCCCCTTTTTTGTTTTGTTTTTTCAGATATGGGTGTTTCATTGCTGTTAGAGAAGCTGTATTTGGAGAAGTCTTTAAAGGACCTTTTAACTTGATGCCAGTACAAATACTATAGCTACTTGAATTCAGCAAAATAGCCCAAGTCTAATAGTCCATAATAGTAGTGAGTTATCAGAACAACTGACAGTAATCTGAAGTTGCTGACTTGAACCTTTTATAACTCAGCATATTAATATAGCTTTACTGTTTATACCTCATGGTTACACTTTTCTTCTGGATGGTTAAGACCAAGTTAAAACAAGACTATATTATCATCATTTTGACAATATAATTTATAATTTGTATCCTAAATGGCTTCCTATCTGTGTCCCTCCAGTTCTTTCTGACTAGTATTGTCTGGTCTGTCTGTCTTCCTGCTTGGCTGTATGTCTGTCAATCTATCTATCATCTATCAATCTATCTATCTATCATCTGTCTATCTACATCTCTCTATCTGTCAATGTATCATCTATCTTTCATTGTATCTGTAATATTATCCTTTCATCCTTCAGCAGTGCTTGGTATTTCATCATGAAATCTAGTACTTAGTATCTGTGGGTAATAAGCCCTGACTCTTTTCACCATTATATCTCCTGCTTGCTCAAACTGCATCAGAGTTCTTGCCTTTCTTCAAGCAAGCTCTGCATGTTCTTGTTCCTGCCTCTTGGACTATTTTTGTCCTATGTGTACTCATCAAAGTTATAACAACCTTCGTTCATCTTTTCAGATGCTTCTTACCAGCAATATTTTCCCTAATTTGCATATCATACTTTGCATTTCTACCAGTGTTTGTTTCATTTTTATTTTTCTTTGTAGCCATTTTGTATGTTTCACTGTCTTGTACCAACTGTGCAGTCTTTTGAAGGCAGGTAGATGTGTGCTATTTAATTTAGAGGTAGATAGTGGAGGTAATTCCAGCATCCAATGGTGATAGATAGAATTATCTTTTTTTTAAATGTATTTAGTACAGAGTCTACAAGGTCTCACTACACAGATCGGACTCACAGTGATCCTACTGTTTTTCAGCCTCCCAAGCATTGGGATTAAAGGCAAATGCCACTATCCCCAGGCTCGTTCGCCATCTTAGCACACCCCGGGGGTACATGGTATGCTAGGGATAGAATTCTGGTCCCTGAGTTTGCCTAAGCAGGTGCTTTAATCCCCTGAGCTATCTGGCCAGCCTTTAGAATCATCATTTTAGTGTATATCATTTCAAGACCTCTTTAAATCTACAATTAAGAAGCAAAAGTACATCACAATATACCTGTCCTTTTATAATCTGATTTTAGTACATAATGAGAGAACTCAGAATTGAATAATAGTTAATTTAATTATACTAGAAATAGACTGACTCAAATCCTTGTTTTACTACTTACTAGTTAGGTAAACTTGGTGTATTTAACCTTTCTTCTTTTATACTCCCTAAAATGTAGCATGAATAATAATACTACCTCTTATGCTTGAGCAAACAGTTCAATGATGTGACTCACATAGAATATGTCATAGCATATATGGTATATTAAACACATAATATCTCCTGCTACAATTTTATTTTATTTATTTATTTATTTATTTATTTATTTATTTTTTTGTCTTTTTGAGACAGGGTCTCACTATGCAGTTCAGGCTGGCCTTAAGCTCACTTTGTAGCTCAGGCTGGTCTCGAACTCACAACAATCCTCCTGCCTCAGCCTCCCGAGTGCTGGGATTATAGGCATGCGCCACCACGCCCGGCACATCCTGCTACAATTTTAAAAATGTCTTTTTTTTTTAAAGAGATAAACATCTCATGGAAATAAATGTTATCTAGATTGATGGTTTTCAACTAGTGGTAATCTTGCCTGCCTTCCAACCTAGGGAATTTTTGACAGCATCTGGAGATGTCTTTTGACTGTCACAATGTGGGCAGAAGAAGTACTACCAAAAAAAAAACAAGGCCAGGGAGATAGCTCAGTAGAAAAAGCGCTTGCCAGGCAAGCACAGGGTCCTGAGTTTAATTCCCAGCACCACAAAAAATAAAATAAAATAAAGTGCTACCAATGTCTATTAGGTTGGAGCTGGATCTGCTGTAACACACTGTGCTGTACACTGGATGATGGCACAACAAAGGCTTTCCTCCCTCACATGTCAGTGCTGGCCATGTTGACAAACCACAATTAGGGTGCCACTGGATACAAATGAGATAGCCAAGAGAGCTGAGATCGCTGAGATGGTTGTAAGGACTGAGGCTTCTTTCTGTATTTTCTCGTTTAGGAAGGGAACTTGGGCTTGTGCATATGTAGGGGAAGATTTCCCAACAGCTACAGAGGAGAAATACAGTGTAGAAACTTTCTTATCCTCTGCCTATTTGCTAGTGTCCAATTGTCCAAAGCTCATCTATGACCAATCCTTGATTTAATGGGTAGAGAAATAGGGTCCATCTTTTGATTGGTGCTGCAAACTATTGTCACTCTTAGTTGTTTAAATCCATCCTGTAAGGTGGACATCCCTTGAGACTTATTCTGCTGTACTGCCCTCCACAAAGCCTGTACCAAATTGTTCAATCAACAACACCTGCTTATATCTTATTATCTTGTTGTTACTTTTAAATTGGTGTTAAAAATATACTAGAGTTAGTCTCTGATCAGTCAAGTGAGAAGAAAAGGTTAGGATAGAAATGGAAAAAAATAGAAACTATATTGATTTATTTTTGATGTTTTTCACTCCCAAAAGCTCAGACTCATGTGTTAAATAGCCTGATTCCATCTCACTCTGGATGGCACATGATACCCAAAAGAAAAGTACAAAATATTACCCTCAGTCACCAAACGACATTTCCCATACCTCCTATTTCAGTGGATGGTGCCACATACATAATTACTTATAAATGGAAAAGCGCATCTCTTCTTGGGGCCTTTGTACCCCTCACTGCCTTTGTAGTTTATTCACTAAGGCCTCCATTGCTTGGCCTCTTGAAGGTCTCCCTGATCACTTCCATATTTCTCCACTCACAGTACCATAGGATTAATTGGAATTGGATCAGTCTTGTCTTAGATCCTTCAGTGTCCTCTGTCTTACTACTAGCTTGCCCTTTGCACCTCAAGGACTTTAATGCCCTCAGAGGTATTCTTCCAAAATAAAACCCATAACAAGTCAATTTTATGACAAATCCCTTGAAATATTGTGTCCTTTGTGTGCTCTCCATTGCCTCCAAGAATTCAGTACATTAGCTGAGCATTTATGGTGGTAACGATGATGCTTGCTCTGTCCAACTTATAAGATGGTTTAGGTAAATAAATGAGATTCTGTGTGTGTAGATGAGTTAATAGGTACGTCGATGGAAATGATTCCTTGTGGCTGAAGAGACGTTAGGGCTGCAAAGTGGTCTGAGTGTTGCTTATAAATGACCTTTTATATTAAGAAAGGAATTTATTCTGAGCATATGATGGCCTCTGCTGCTCTAGCTAATCTCTATAAGGAGAAATATTAAACCTTATTTACCAAATATTTCAGTGTTAAAAATTATCTACATGCATAGTCTTAATTCATGTTGAAACACAAGTTCCTGATGAAGTTCAATCTTTCTGATAAGGCTATAACATAAAGATTCAAATTCACAAGACAATTTCCCAAACATCTTTTGTGTTTTTATTTCTTAGAATATAGCCTTTGATGTCTGTAGAATATAATTCGAATAGCATTTGTGAAACAAATTTATGACAGTCAATTGTAACAGAGTCCAAAATGTTGCACTGGAATCAGATGTCATATTTCTGCTAGGCTTTCCTATTTTATGGTATGCTTTGCACAGATGCAGTGACCCTCTTTCAGGCAGGATTTGTTCTTCACAAAGACTTATTACCCATTTTCCAACGCCCTGTGATCTCTGAGGATATTGCAAATTGATTTGTTCCAGTGACTTCCCAGGTCCTACCTCCTGAAATCCTGACCATCGGAAGAATGCAAACAAATAAATAATCAATGAATCTTCTTTGTTTCAAGTCTCTGAACCCCTATGTGCTGCAAACATCTTCTGTGTGCATTTGCTGTGTCAGCCAAAAGTGAAGCAGATAGAATGGGGATTGAGCAAGGCCATTAGGCACTGAAGCCGTAGCATTCAAATAAGGAGAGCTCCTGCTCAGAGCAGGAGCCTGAAGGTGGGGGTGGGCTTCCCAGGGAGAGAGCACAGGCACTTTACTCAGTAACAACGTGACCAGCTCATAAACAAAAGGCTCCATGTGAACTGCTTAACCTGAGCTCATTGGATCAGTTTCGAGGATTCTGGGTTACTTTTAGTTGAAGAACTGATTAAATAGGTTAGCATTGGGAGGGGGATTTTCCCTCTCCGAGTAGGATTAAGTTCTGTTTTCCTTGTAGAGTTTTTTTTTTTTTTTTCATCCTGTTCAGAATCATCTGAGTTTCTATGCTAACCATGAAAAATAATCTGAATATATTGGTCTTCCTCATGCTAATCCTTAAAGGATCCTTCTGCAATTTATAAAACATAGATAGTCTATAAAATCAAGTAATTTACTATGAAATGTGTTGCTAGTGAGTTTTTATTCAGCTCAAAACAGAGTTTACCTGCAAGTCTCCAGCTGAGACAGATATATTTATCTTTTTCAAAGCAGTTTGGCCAAGTGTTTCAAGTAAATCAACAGATCAGCTAATCAATTCCTTATAGAATTAAATTAGACATTCTCATTTTAGATGGCAGCATTATGCTTACTCATTGTCTTGAATAACCTTAAATACTCTGTGCTATCTTCCTGCTCCATTATTTATGTAATCACTGGCTCTTGGTATTCTGCTTTAGGTCATATAAAATCACTTACAGATATTTTCAACACACACACAGAAGACCTTTATGTCATAATCCAATTTGATGGGTTTTTCTTCCCCTGCATTACTTCATGTGGGAATTTTTGTTTTAACTTTATTGATCTGTCTGGTTATTATGTTGGGCTACACAGCTGGCTCCACATCACACTGGTAGGATAGAGAGGCTCAGTGAACAGATGTATGTGTTTTGAGGTTTCACTTGCTAGTGAACACAATTAACTTCATCTCCTTTGAGCTGTCAGTTTTTAAAGCCACTTCTTAGAAAGTGTTTCAGTTTTTACCTCACATTCAAAAAACTATGTCTTCTCTACCTGTGGTTCTACTTTATGAATACAACAATCAAAATAACAACTTCCATTTATTGTTTGTAAATGCCAGTCTACGTAAGTGCTCTAGGTATATTATATTCTTTATATACATTTTAATAATTTTATTGAGAAAGAAGTAGCAATGAGATAGGTTAGTAGGACAGTTACAATAATTAATACATTGCACATTGTCGCCTTTATAGTAGTTATTCCTAGTACAAGATGCAGACATGATATCTTGTCTAAACTGTTAGGTCAAAACCTTCTCATTGAACTATGAGAAAGTATCTGTATATTTATGCTATTTTTTGTCTTTTACATATATCTCCTTTTTTGTTCACTTTTGTCAGAGATGTGTATTTCATTGCCATTCATATATTGCAGGTAAATGAATTCAGCAGAGAAATCTAATATAGTCCAGGAGTCTATAACAGTAGTGGGTTATCTGCAAGACTGGCAGTGTCAGAAGTTGTTGACTTGAGCCTTTTACAGCTCATCATATTAATATGACTTTACATTTTATACCTTGATTTTATACTTTTCTGCTGGATGGTAAAGATGAAGATGAAGCAAGACCTGTATAACAAAAAAATGTAACTTTTGTATTTGACAAGGTCAGTCAAATCCTCTCAGGACTTACTTTGAATCCATGTATAGCAGTTCGAAGATCTTTTGTCATTGTCAGCCATGTGGATGAGTCGTGGCAATTGCTTGACTGATTTGCTCTCTGTGAAAGCCTGAGAGAATATTTTCTCTCCATGTGACTGTCCTTAGGCACACTCTACATCATCTATCACTTTGCTCTATGGCCACATAATCTCCTTGATCAGAAAATTTGAAACACATCTGACTCACATGATATTACAATAAAGGTTCTCCAATGTCCTTAGTCCTCACTGACCTTGAAAGGCTAGGGCCAAAATGTTGGATGCCCTGGGATCCCTTCTTTTTCTCCAATTTTTGGTCTTCAAACCTAACTTGTTAACCCTCCAAAACAGAAACTTAAGAATATTATCACCCTATAACATAGGCAGTTGAGCTGAACCTCACTATCTGTCTGAATATCAAAGATCTTTGACATAATATGGAACAGGTATTTTCCACCAGGTATTGCTATATTAAACTTTAAATCCCTACAGAATGTGAAGAAAAAAATTTAAAAAAATAGCTTAAAAATAGAAATAATCAATTATTATTTTTACACATAAATTTAGAAATCTAACCATATACAGCATTATAGCAGGACAGTCCTATGACTTTTTTTGTCTCTTCTTTTCATTTATTAGCTTTCTCTCTCTCTTTTTTTTGGTGGAATTGGGGGCTGAACTCAGGCCCTTGTGCTTGCTAGAGAAGTGTTTATTCCACTGAGCCATCTCTGTGCCTCACTCTTTTAAAAAAAAAAAAAAAAACAAATATTTACTTGAGATACACTATGGCAGGAATTGTTATGACATGAAAATCAGTATGTATTTAGAAGACCAGAATGAGAGGCATTCCAAGCATGACTCTAGTAATACACATTGACATCTTCAGTGCAGATGCTTAGTTCATAGGTATCAGCATATTCAGTTAGTCAGAGTGAAAAATCCTACCAATCAACTGCTAGTTTCAAAAACCTGGTGAAGATTTTCTGGATCATTGCCTTACCCATCTTGTGCATATAAATGTATGGCTTTGCCCCTGTCATGCTTCCTAGCTTTTCTCCTTGCCCTCTCTTCATTGTTTAATTCTTAAATTCTTAAATTCTGACTTTTCTTTTAATTGTGTTATACCCTCCTATTTTTATTTCTTCTTTTGAGTTCTTACACTATGGAGACAATATGATATTTGTACATGTGGGTCTGGTGTATTTCACTTATGAGTATATCTTCAAGTGGCATCCACTTGAATATAAAGGCTTTGAGTTTATCATTCTTTATAGCTGAGTAATACTCCATTGTATAAAAATACCACATCTTTTTCATCCATTCCTCAGGTGACGGGCATCTTGGTTGTTTCCAAGATTTGGCTATCACAAATTGTGCTGCTATAAACATAGGTGCACATATATCACTATGATATGATGTTTTCAGTTCCTCTGGGAAAATTCCCACTAGAGGGATAGCTGGTTTAAATGGGATTTTCAGTCCTAGTTTTTTAAGGAGTCTCCACACTGATTTCCATAATGGTTGCACCAGTCTACATTCCCACCAGCAGTAGAAAAGGGTTCTTTTTTCTGCACATCCTCTCCAACAATTGTTGTTGGTTGATTTCTTTATGATAGCGTTCTTTGTGGGGTGAGAGGATATCTCAGTGTTGTTTTGATTTGCATTTTAGGTACATTATCTTATAATTATTATTTTTTTGCTGTGGAGAAGTATAGGCAGCCATCACTCAGTACCTCTGAGAAATTATATATAGATCCCAGAGGGATACTCATATATGCAGATGTTCAAGTCATTATACAATATGACCGTATTATTTATATATTGCCTACACAAGCCCTCCCATAATATTTAATTGGTAGTTTATTTGTAATTCCAAACAGCCTGGAAATTCCAAATAAAAAGTTATTATTCTATAGTTATGTCTAATGATAATGAAAATCTGCACATGTTCAGTATTAACACTGCTTTTTTCTAAATATCTCGATCCACAGTGTGGATGTGGAACCTGCAGATACAGAGGGCTGTAATATTGTCTTCCATAGTCTTCAGGTGAGAAACGAGGGGCCCAGAAAAGCTGAATCTCATAATTAGCATATTTGCACTTCAAGATTAACTTAAAAGCCATGGCTCAGCACAACAGTGCATGCCCAAAATGTGTTTCCTTCAGCCTTAGATGGGAAGATTGTAAGCTTGAGGCCCACCTAAGCAACACAGCTAGATGCCCGTCTTTCAACTATTAAAGCAATTTGAGTACCACTGAAATGTCTTTCTGGAGCTCTTGCTCATTGGCCCTTATTGATTTTGGCTAGGTGATGGCACTTTTACTTCTCTCTGGATTTTTTTTAATAGCTAAAACACTCCTTCTGGGAGTCTTTTTGGGCCCATTTGACCTACCTGTGACCACATATGCCCAGAAAGTGTTAATCAGTCCTCAGAACTACATACATCTTTACAGAGAGCATCGTCAACATCTCTCCTTCATCACAGTATTTCATCAGCACAGTCCTGGGTAGTTTCCATTTTTCCATTTTTTTTCTTTTTCTCTGTATGTCTGCATCAGATCTGGACCAGGCTGTACTTATAGCATCCTTTTTGGCTAGGACAAGAGTGCCTTCCAGACTCAGCCGTTGTCCAGTGGTCTGAAGGACTATGAGCTCAGGACAACTTAGTGGATGATCAAATAATCCTGTTCAATCTGGGAAATTAGATTCTCCCATTATCAAGTGGATCCAAGATCTAAGACTATCTAGTAGCTGAACTTCTGGTACTGCTTTGCAAACTTCCTAAATATTACCCATGATTAAAATATATACACACATATGCATATATAAGGATATTTGTGTATACATGTATGTATTATGTTATTTTTGCAATTGCTGCTGAACACAGAGCCTTTGCACTGACCTACATACTCAGCTATTTTCAAATTTTCATTTCACGGCCAGCCGGATAGCTCAGTGGATTAAAGCACCTGCTTAGGAAGTCTAAGAAACTGTGGTTCAATCCCCATAGTGCAGTGCCAGCCATTCCCCTGGGGCATGCTGAGGCTGTGATTGAGTATGGGCATGGTAGTGCACACCCATAATCCCAGCGCTTGGGAGGCTGAAAACAAGAGGATCATATGAGTCTAATTTGTGTAGTGAGACCCTGTAGATCCTGTACTAAACAACACATCAAAAAAAAAAAAAAAAAAGAAATAAAATTTCATTTCATTTTGAGACAGGGTCTTTTTAGTCACTAAGTTGTGCAAGCTGGACCCAAATTTGTGATCTTCTTGCCTCAGCCTTCCAGAGTGCTGCAATTACAGATACACACTTTTGGACACAACTGTGTGTGTATGCTTTGATATATCCTCATGTGTCCTGAATCTTTTCATTTCAGATATTTGTAAAGCTGGTAAAATTACAGTCTGACAGATGCTTGTGGCATTTAAAATGTCTTAATCCCATCTCTGGGTGGTTATTCAGCTCCTAGCTATGAGAATCAGTGCTCAACTGCAGAAGTCAGTGAGACTGGTGTTGACCCTTATTACTATCTGAGCTCAGTTACCTCTGGGGTTTGATCACCAGTTATGAGGAAACAATTTCTAGTAATCGTTACTGGCTCACAGGCCTTTTTTTATTCAGTCTTCCCACCCTCCCCTCAAAGGGAAATGGCCAGTTTAATCTGTCCCTCTTTCTTTTCCCTGGAGACGTATGAAGAGTGTTTAGAAAGAAATTGGGAAGGCTCAAGACTCAAGTTCTTTCTTTCTTTTGATCTTTATTAATGTTTTATTTGGTACAGGGTCTCGCTATGCAGCTCAGACTCATAGTGATCTGTCTATCTCAGCCTCCTTAGGAATGGTATTACAGGCATGTACCACCACACCTGGTTTGGTTTTAGTGGCTGGCATGGCACACCCAGGAATAGTTGCTTAGACCCCTAAGCTTTCTTCCCAGCCCTCAAGTTCTTCTTCTTCTTCTTTGGACTCCATGTAGCTTAGATCATATCCTCGAGGAAGAAAAACAAACAGAAGAAGTGGAATTTTCATACATCCAGGATAAGAAAGAAAAGTAAGTTTCTAAACAAATTAAAACTGCATCCCCAAAGCAATAATGATCCCACCTGTTATAGTACAAAAGCCTGAGGGGCACAGCCTCTTCAGGGTTGGTCCTCTTTTTTTGGCTAACCAGACTTCTCAGGCCTAGTTCCGATAGGAGCAAGATGACATTTCTTACTTTAGCAACCTCATTTTTTGTTTTATATTCCGTCTGCATCCTATGATGGAGAGAGCTAGAGGGGGAAGTAAAGAGACCTCAGTTGGAGGTTAGGTCTTTCTTTATTATTAGGGATTTCATTTATATCTTTCTTTATCAAGCAGAGATTTGGTGAGCATTATAAAGCAAAAATAGACTTGAGGACAGAAAATTAGAAGGACCCGCATCTCTTTTCTTAGGCAATGGTTGCAAAGATCTTGACCTCTGAAATCTACTATGGTGTATGTGGATGCCAAGAGTTGGTCCTGGTCTTGGTGGAATTTGAAGGTGTGATTTTCTTTAGTGAGGGTGGGTGTGTACTGAAATCAAACAGTGAAATTTGGCCCCCTTCTGGACTACTAGCGTTCATGTTTGAATTAGCTTCTACTTTGTTGCTACCCTTACTAATACTATCAGCCTGATTGGTGTAGAAGAGAAAGAAATGTCTGGGTGCTATATGCAGACAAATTTCACTGAGACAGCATCATAGATTTCCTTCACCATGGGTAGGAAAGCAACATGTGCTTCCTGAGAAAAGCAGGCATGACACAGAGCACAGACAGGCATGGAA
This sequence comes from Ctenomys sociabilis, assembly GCA_004027165.1. Classification (NCBI taxonomy): domain Eukaryota; kingdom Metazoa; phylum Chordata; class Mammalia; order Rodentia; family Ctenomyidae; genus Ctenomys; species Ctenomys sociabilis. Next base: position 25,291 of record PVKA01006413.1, read on the forward strand.
ACTCTGTGCTTGGGAGTATGGGCCAAGCTTGTTGCCAAATATTAGAAGATAAAGCTGAAACAATCATCTGTGATCATCATTCTATGGTCTAGTCAGTTCTAGGATCTGTGACTTGGCAGTATAAAAGACCTGTGCAATGACATAAAGCTCCAGGGAAGAGGAAGAGTCAGGGTAGATGGGGTGACATTTTTTCTTTTCAGCTCATAATAGAAATTAAATTTATTTATAGGAAAATTATGTGAAATATACATTTTCCTTTTAAAATATTTTATTTTAAAATATTTTTAGATTTAATGAGTAATTGCAGAAAAAGTACAATTTTAATACTCTACCATCTTCTTATAATGACACAATTTTATGTAATATCAATATCATCATTAAAACTAAGAAATTAACATTTGTATCATACTATCAACTTTATTCAAATTTTGCTGAACTTTCCACTTATGTGCTTTTTTCTATTCTTAGATTACATCTTACTTAGAGTTGTCATGTTTCCTTTATTCGCTATTTTAATTTTTCATGGATCTGACAGTTTTAAAAAATCCTGGTTATTTTGCAGAGAGCTCTTCAATTTGGATTTCCCTGATTTTTTAAAATTACAATTGCATTGAGGTATGTTTTGGAAAGCATACTGCAGATGCAGTGCTCCCTCCTTGGCACAGCATATCACAGATTTTATGATGTTGATCTTTTCTATTATTGATCTGATTATCTAAAGTGTTTCATTAAGATGATCCCATGAGGTTTTCCACTATAAAATTGCTAATTTTTCTTTTGTAGTGAAGAAAAAACATGCCATTTTCATGTATATGAAATGTATGCCCAGTTTATTTTTACTCCAAGTAATAATTCAATACAATCATTACTTTGTTTTTTCCTCAAATTCTTTCAGCTTTGTATATTCACATCTCTTCAAGGTCGGCTTTACTCTTCATTTCTCTAAAAATACATTTCAGTCTTAGAGCTGTTTTAGGTTTACAGCAAAATAGAGGAAAAAATAGAGATGTCCCATATTCCCCTTGACTCTTCACTTATATAATCTCCCCTACTACCAGCATCTCCCTGGTGCAGTGCATTTGTTACACTCTGTTCTACACTGAAACATCATTACCAGCTATAGTCCATAGTGCATAGAAGACACTCAAAGTCTTGTGCATATTAGGCAAGTGCTTAACACTCAGCAATACCCCTAGCTCATTTTTGACAGAAAATTTGTACTGAAAGCTTTGTTGATTCCTGGATGTTACTTTCTAATACTGGGTATTTAATTTGTACTTCAATGATGGCTCATGACCAGACTCCCCAGATTTACTTTTAGTGTGAAAAGAAGTGTGTAGGGTGCCTGAGAGCCAAAATGAAGCTGATGGAAGCAAGGCTATGGTTGTGAAGATGAAAGGAAAGCATGGGATGGTGCCTCTTTGTGTCTAGCCACTGGCACAATTCAGAGGAGAAGGATGGGGTACAATATAGCAATATACCCAGAAGATGAGGAAGTTGCAAAGCTAAATAGGAAGAAAATGTGAAACCTTCTAAGATGAATAGGGCATATCGCCAGAGCAAAGTAGAAGGGAACTCATATATGAGAGCCAAGAGAAAGACGTAATTAGCTATTCTCCTCTGATGTCTAAGAGTTGTAGAAGAATTGAAGATGGAAATAAGGGGATTATGACACTGTTTGTGGAATGATGAGATCTGGAATGGGATAAGCATAGACAGAAGAGTTGGCTACACAGGGATGGTAGAGAAAGAGAAGTTCAGCAATTCATGTAGTTATTATTCTGCACTGCTCCTCAGATGAACCTGCATCAGGCAAGTTTCCCAGTAGTTATCCACTTGCCAAGCTCTTTTGGCACAAGACAGCCTACTCAATATCTCTAACATGTCAAGACTATAATTCATGTTGTCTAATCCATCTTGAAAGCCATCTCATTCCACAATTCCTAGGTAATGTTTACCAAGTTGTTGTTCCTTTTTTATGTGTTTAGTGCAGGGTGTACAGGGTCTTACTATATAGGTCACACTCATAGTGATCCTCCTGTTTACAGTCTCCCAAGTGCTGTGAGTATAGGTGCTCAACACCACGCCCAGTCTCAATTGCTGTCTCAGCACCCTAAGCAGGTGCTTTAATCCACTGAGCTATCTGGCTGGCCCTTGTTGTGTCTTTTGAATAAGTGGAACACATATTACACTATTGTCAAATGTTTGAATGAATCCCTTTTGCCTCTCAATGTACAATGTTGGAGATACCAGTACCACAAAAATGATTTGATAAAATGTTTTGTGGGTTGGAAAGAAGTATGTTAATATTTTACAATAATATATAATAAACAGCAATGTTATAAAATACTTACCATCTGAGTTACTTTTCTCTCATTGCTGAAACAAAATAACTAACACCCAGTGTTCAAGGAGTAAAGAAATTTTTGTTAGCTCTCAGTATGTAGAATGCTCACTGACAAATGAGCACTCTAGAAAGAGACAATGTAACCCTTTGAAAAGGTTACAGCATATTTTTATCAAAGTCCATAATTGGCTGGCTCTAAGGAAGGGTGGTATGGCAGAGGGGCAACCACTCATGATGGCAGAAGATACCAAAGACAACAGGGAGGAGGAGAGAGAGAGAGATCAGCCCCTTTCCGTTCCTTATACTGTATGCAGGCTACCCACCCTAGGGCAAGTATAGCACTCACAGCCCTGATCCTAGCATTGGATCTCAGCGTTGTGAATCAATCACAAATTCTACGTTAACCCACCTCCAAAAAACTGTAAGACTGCATGAGAATTTTTTTGGAGGGGGGGCATCCAGACACAATCCATAATATCTACATTTATCATAAAAGTAAATTATTATATCAACATTAATAAGCTAGTACCTGCATTATTAAATATATAAATAGTAAAAAATAATTTAAATATTAATGCAAGTTGTAAAAATGCATACTAAAGAAAGGGAAGGTGTAGTATGTAGAGAAGTATCCTATTTTAAAAACTACTGATCCAATGGGGCTGGGGAGATGGCTCAGTAGAATAAATGCTTCCTTGGCAAGCACGAGGGCCTGAGTTCAACCCCCAGTTTTGTTCCCTCCCAAAAAGGATCACTTAAAAAAAAAAAAACCTTACTGATCCTTTTAGTGTTTACTATGAGCTAGAACTATGCTCAGGGTTTTACTTACTATTACTCATTAACTCAAAATTCTCTCAATAGTGCACTATCCAAAGTATACTTAGTGTCTCCATTTTTTTTTTGAAAAAGTCTTTGAGACTTAGAAATGTTGTATTAGTAAGAAAAAGGGTTGAATCCTCTGTCTGACTCTGAAGAATATGCTTCAATTAGTCAACTGCATTCTTTTTGATCAGAAGAGGTATCTAGTTAAGCCTGTGTTGCATTTTTCTTTATGCCCAAATATGTAGTGTGCTACATAGTCTAATCTACATGTGTACACGCTGTACACATGTAGATTAGACTATTTGTTGAATCAAATTGGAAATGGAAAGGAAGAAAAAATGGGCCAAAGCAGCACAGAAAGAAAGTTTTTCTGAAACACTTGCCTTCATGCTCTGCTACACCTGAGCCCAAAAGAAGGCGAAATTCTCAAGTGAGATTGTGGTAGGGCTTGTGAGGAAGAACACGGAGCCACAGCTTTCTTCCTGAAGTGCAGCTAGAGAGGAGAAGGCCACAGCTTAGTGGGTACTGAGATTCACTGTATTTGGTGTGTGCATTCTACATGAGGGGGTGGTGGTGGCAGCAGCAGCAGCAGCACTGACAAGGGGAAGAGTCCCTCCTCAGATGGCTTTGTGATTTGTGATGGTGACTAAGCTCTGGAATGGGAGAGGAAGAACCTCATGAATGCTACATATTGATGGAAACTAAGAGAGATGCTGATGAACACAGAAAAGATAACAGCAGGCCCACCAGTCATGTTGGAATGAGACTCCCATGGGGCAGAGGTTGCAAAATCTACTTGACCTGGTGGGGCAGAAACCGGTGACATTTGATTTAATTGGATGACAGTGATCCTACATATTGGTGGAACCCAGAGAAACTCAATCACTTCTGATTAAAGTTGCTCTATCCCCATTCATAATAAGTGAAGTACCTACTGGAAAATGTATATTCAGTCTAAAATAGTATGAGGGATAAGGCATTCTGTTATTATTTGTGTAACATAAGTAAAATCACATTTTGTGTGTCTTATCAGTACCTACCATTGCATGGTAAATTTTCTATATTGTTTCTTTTATTTCACACTGGTAAATTCATTTTCATTTTATAGGAGAGAAACCTAATGTCCAGGGGAAAAATGGTTGTTCAATTCAACAGTAACTTTAATAACACCTAATTAAATCTTAAGAAACCATACTAAGCAAGTCACATGTACTGTTACTCAATTCTTATAGTCACTCTGTGAATAAGTGTTGTTATTATTTTTAGATTAATGATGAATAAATTAAGGTTCAAATAAACTTCTTCAAGACCACACAGCTAACAAATTGCTGAATTGGTGCTGAAATTGATATCATTCCTACTTCATTGTTCAAACCTCCTGCTAGTCTTGAGGAAGGAGAACTGAACTCAGATTACCTGTAAAATAACCTTATATCAGCTTTTAACTACAAGGTAGTTTCTCATTGCATATGAGCTTGGCATGCTCTGAAGTAACTTTTGTGTATGTGAGCTTTTCATTAATATCTACTGAAAGGAAGTGTATGATTTTCAGATGGTTTCACTTCCCATTTCCACTGTTTTCATTAATTTGAATATCAAAGCCTTTGCTTGTTTATACACACTGACAAATGAGCACTCTAGAAAGAGACAATGCAACCCTTTGAAAAAGTTTCAGCATATTTTTATCAATAAAAAAGTATTTGTGTGAATCATTCAGAGTTTGTGTGCACTGCACACAATAAGGCAAATCAGTGTAACAAGTTAAATTTATGAAGTAAAGATCTGGTAATTCATCATCCACCTGTTTGCAAAAGACTTTTGATCCAACATGTATTAAATGTTCCTTGTAATCACAAGGAGGAAATAGGCATTATGGATATAATGAAATGAAATTTAAAATGTCAGGGGTTTAAATATTTGTAAATCATACATCTGATAAGGAGTTAATCAAAATATACAGTCATGCTTTGGTGTACAACTGCTTTGAAACTCCTAGAATTGGTACTTGATACATTTTGACATGCAGATTTTGTCCACTTGACATTTGTTTGGTAGTCAATGAGCAAGCTTCTACTTGTCAGTGTCGATTACCTTGTGATTTGTTACCCTTTTTGCCCAAAACAATTTGGTACTCATCATTTTTTTTTTTTTTACTCATCATTTTTGGTAGTTACTCAGCCTCCTGGAACTAACAAGCCCCAAGGTACCCCTAACTTATACAAAGAACTCAACTCAGTAGGAAAACATGATTTAAGAGTGGACTTGGAACTGAATAGGGATTTCTGAAAGAGACACATAATAGCCAATGGGCATATAAAAAAGTATTCAGCACCATCAGTCATCAGTAAAATATAAATTAAATGCTAGGACAAAGTACCAGGCATCTACATCTTAAAGTGGGACCAGTTTATTTTGGCTCACACTTTCAGAGGGCTCAGTCTATAGTTGGTTGGCTGGAAGCTTGAAATGCCATGATGAAGGCCATGGTGAAAGGAAAACTGCTCAGCTCAGTGCATCCAAGAAGCAAAGAGAAAAGGAAAGAACTGGAGACAAGAATCTACTCTTCCAGCTCATGCCCCCTGTGACCTGCTTCTTGAACCAGGCCTCTCCTCTTACCAGCGTAGTTAGCTATGAATTTGTCAGTGGGTTGACTGATTAATCAGCATCTCACTGTCATGATCCAATCACATTAGAAACCCTCACCTCTAAACACATGAAAATTTTTGGGGGGAGGTGTTTAGGTCTAAGCTGTAACAGATAGCTGTTATTAAACAAGGAAAATGGTAACAAATTCTGGCGAAGATGTGTAAAAAAGGAATCTTGCACATTGTTGGTGGGAAAGCACGAGATTAGTGTAGCCATTATCGAAAGCAGTATGGAAATTCTTTTAAAATTAAAAATTGGGGCCGGCCAAATAGCTCAGAGGATTAAAGCACCTGCAAGCAGGCACAGGGACTGGGGGTGCTGATCTCCAGGCATGCTGTGCTGGCCCCGCCCCCAGAGTGCACTGAGACTATAATTGAAACTGGGCGTGGTGATGTGCACCTGTAACCCTAGCTCTTGGAAGGCTGTATATAGGTGGATCACTGCGAGTCTGATCTAGTAGTGAGACACTGAACACCCTGTAGACCCATCCTTGAAAATACAATAAAGAAAGAAAGAAAGAAAGAAAGAAAGAAAGAAAGAAAGAAAGAAAGAAAGAAAGAAAGAAAGAAAGAAAGAAAGAAAGAAAGAACTACCATATGATCAACAATCCCATTACTGGGAATATACTCCAAAGAAATGAAACCAATATGTCAGACAAACACTGCACTCCTATATTCATTACACATTATTCATAAGAACTAATAAATGGAAACGATGTAAGTGCCCATCGACTCATGAATGGATAAAGAAAATGTGATATATATTTTAGTGGATTAATGTTTAGGAAGTCCTAAAATCAGGGTGAAATAAATAGTGGCTACCAAAGCCTAGAATGTCTAAGGGGTTTCAGTAATGTTGGTCAGGGGACATACAATTTTACTTAGGAGGAACAAGTTCAAGAGATCTATTACACATCATGATGACTATAGTTAATGTATTGTATATTTAAAAATTGCAAAAGAATTTTAATCATTCTGTCACAAAACGTGGTACTTGAATTACTCGTGTTAAATAGCTTAACTTAGCCCCTCTATAATATGTATCAGAATATTAAAAAGACCTTTCATTGACATATCATATATACTCTCTTATCAATTAAACAAAATACACATTGGGTATTGTTTGGCACTGGATCTTGAAGATACAGAGAGGACAGTGGACAGTGGTGCCATCTACAGTGACTTCAAAGCCCTGTAGTACTTTCATGACATGTTCCACACCCAAGACACCTCCCAAATCTTCCTCAACTGGAAGGTCAACAGCCTAGAGAATGCCACCATACTTCTAAAGAATCTCATCAAGAAGCTGTGGAAGCAGGACCTCCATCCTGGGAAAGGCAGTTATTTCTCTGTGGAAGATGTCTGGCCCATTAGAGTGCTGTAGAAGTTAGTTGAAAGGCAAACAGCACCAGGCCCAGAATCCCAACCAAGACTAGTGGCTGTGAGGCTTCAAATGCAGCATCCAGGTGAAACAACAGTGGACAAAAGACACAGCTCTCATATCCCTGTGGGAGCTAGAATTGTGGGGAAGAGAGGCTAGGCCCCCATCTTTATAGGCTTTATAATTTCCCCTCTGCTACTGTATTCCATGTCTGGTTAAGTGTCTCTTGGAAGTTTGTGTCAGAGCCCAGTTCTAGACTGTTTACCACACAAATGATGTTAACCATTAGGGTGTTTTGTACCAGTCAAATGGTGGGGCATACTGGGAAATGTTGTTTCCCACATGGTCATCACTGGGCCGACCTTATATCTTCTTTGGGGACAGGTAGTGGTATGCTAAATTGCCCTCTCTGTTCTCAAGTGCCTAGGGCTCAAGCAATCCTCCCTCTTCAGCCTGCAGAGTAGCTGGGAGTACAGGAGCACACCACCATGCCTGCGATGTCTCATTTTATGCCTTTATTTCTCAAGTAATAAAGAATGTGTTTTTACTTTCAGAAGAGTTCTGGTGGGGCTGAGAGGAAAGTTCAGTGGTAGAATGCTAAGCTGGGTTTAGAGAAGCAGTCGCTAACCTAGAGTCATAGGGGATTTATTTAATTTAGATTCTGTTTGATAGGCTAAAACAAGTAATTCATATTTTAAAAATATTTTAGTCATCTTTATCTTACTAAATTAAATCTCTAAAAGATAAGTGATTCATTTGATAAAATTTTATAATGGAAGAAAATAAAATATAGGAATATATATGTATTTATAATCTTTATAGCATTATTTTCTTTAAAATGTATTGCATAAAATATTAAGCATAGCTTTGTACTCTATAACAAGTTGGAAGGATTTTGTATATCTTAATTTATATTTCCCTCTCTGGCATAGTTGCTTTCAAATCTGTATTAATTCATTCCAGTAATACCACTGTTTCTTAAAATACTTTCAAAACTATCCTCTGAATTTCCCCAGAGCCAGTTTATAAGGTTCATAAAAGTCAGCTTCATTAACTTATGATCACATCTCCTTCTAAAGAAAATGTCATAATTCTTCATTATATAATTCACCTTATTTATCAAACCAAGTCTGGGCTGCCTGTGACTATTTCTGAAAGCCAAGCTAGTGTCCTAGTGTAAAGGTTTGCCACCTGTGAGAAGACTTAAGGGACTGTGGAGAAAGCTCTGAAAATGTTTCAGATAATCACAATCCCAGTGTGGAAATAGTCTGGTGGACAAATAGCCTTTGTGTGGGCAGAGTCTGACCTACTCTTAATAAGAGAAACAGTGTCTCACCAGTGCCCACCTCTTCGCACTTTGCATTTATATTATCTCTGTAAAATTAGAAGGAAACTTCTAGTTAATGTGACACATTCTTGTGCACTCTTCATCCCATTAATTTTCATTTGTGATATAGTCTTTAAAGTGATACATTATTTAGGATATAACTTACACTACACTTTTTTGGAGAGAAGCTCTTGAGAATTAAAGATTTTTGCATGCAAGGTACATTTTCGACATCTAATAAAAGTAATCAGCAGCTCATTTAGATATCTTGATTGGCAGGCAAAATTAACATTTGAAACAAGGGAAGGTTGGCATTTTGGTTCCTCCTTTTGAATTTAAAATACTACCTTCAAAATATTTTAAAGTTTTTAAATTTTTTTTGGAGTTTATTTTTTAAAAGGGTATATAAAAAGTGTGTGTGTGTGTGTATATGTGTATCCATCTGTCTATGTGTGTGTGTGTGTGTGTATGTGCATTTGTAGGGGCTATCCATTACGTATAAAATAGTATCTGCTTAGTGAATTTTTAAATGAGTATTTATCTCAATATAAATACAGAAACAAGTAAGTTTTATTTTTGATTTCCTCCTCTTAAATCATAAGAAATTCTCTTCTAACTTATGGGGCCCATTGACATTCCCAGGGTCTAATTTCACAGTGAGTTTTCCTCACAACCGCATTAAAGGACACTTGGTAGTTTCAAAGCATTGGATTTGTTCTGGTGGTATTCTAGGCAGTGGATTTGTCCTGGTGGTATTCTAGGCAGTGGATTTGTCCTGGTGGTATTCTAGGCAGTGGATTTGTCCTGGTGGTATTCTAGGCAGTGGATTTGTCCTGGTGGTATTCTAGGCAGTGGCAATAGCTTGAGATAGAATGGCTGCTCAGCAAACCAGAAATCACAACATTGATGTTTTGGACACTGGATAGAAAATGGGAACTTAATCTTCAAAAACCTATGAACTATTAAAAATGATACCTTTACTTGGAAATGAGAATTTCTCCCCACTGACCCACTGTTATCTCATTACTCTAAATCATGTAGAATCTCCTTTCAATTATGAGGAACCACTTCTTATCCAGTTTTCCTTAAATTCTTTTTCTATCTCCTTGCCTAAGAAATCTTGGTGTATCCTCCTCAGCCCTAAAATTATTCCCCTGGACATTTCCTAGTGGAGCATTCTAGACACTCATTTGTAGACCTTATTTTACCCCAAGTTCTCACGTCCTTCAGTCTACTATGTAAGCATCTATCTTTCATCAGTGCAATTCTTTTCAAAATTCACTGTCCCTTTGTGACTCATTTCTTCTTTAAAACTGATGTTATAAATACCTGCCTGCTGAATTTGTAGTTCCATCTTCATTCTTAAGCTACTTAAACTTTCTGCAGTGTTGAACAGTGTTACTCTTTTTCTGAGATCGCTTTTCTAAATTATCATATGCCCTACCTGCTTCTCTCAGTTGCTCACTATCTCTTCTTTCTCTAACTTTTAGCTACTCTTAACCCATGCCTTCTTTCTATATACTTTTTCTAGTAATACTCTAATTAACATGTAATTTCCTAAATTTCTTAAAGGCTTCTGTTTATTTTCAGTGTTATTGTCTTAGCTCTGTCATCTGCCCCAAATAAACTCCTAAAATCTTTCTTTTTTCTTATTATTTCTTTTTTCCCACTGAATTTCCACTGTTTCCTCAAAGTCATGAAGCAAAGACCCAACCTAAGCATTGCATTCATCTAAGATTGCTAATGGATTCTGTTTCCTTCAAGGAAGGTACAAGCTCCACAGGATTGTGAAGGAAGAAGAAAGTGAGGTAGGGAAGGAGGTTTACAGCAGAAATCACTATATAACCATCCTTCTCTGGCCATTGCTTCATAAAGAGCCAAGAAAAGGGTAGATCAATAGCAAGTGCACAGGCCTCAGAGGATGTCTTCAGTATTGCTTGTTTATAGAAGTCGTGGAAGGAAAGTTTATCTTCCTGGAACTGAATAATCACTTGGTCTTTTCTTTTCAAAGTTAGTCTGGTGGAGCTTAATTCCTCTGTCTTGTAATTTGCAATTCTTTTGAAAGGCAATAAGAAGTAAGATCTCCTGTCTGGAGTGTGGTGTTTCACCTCACTCACAGGAGTAGGATAAGTTAGATAATAGGTTTGACTCAGTTCATTTTAATAGTCAAGGGAGAAAGAATGTTTTATTCCCTAGCAAGAAACTTTCTGGCTTTGAGCAGTAGAATAAAACTATATTAGCGGTTTCTTGTTTCTTGCTATAGAAAAATTGAATTAAGTGGTTGAAAAGACTGGATGACAAGTGAAGCTAACATAGTTTATATTATATTAGGTAATACAAGTATTCTAGAAATGATGTAAAGTTTATAGGAGGATCACATACTTTATATGCAAATATTCCAACATTTTATATGACCTACTTAAGAATCAGAGAAGTTTGGCTTCACAGGATGGAGAGTGGCCCATTCCCATGGGATACTGGGATGTGACTACATGAGCCCTGTGGACAAAGTCTATAGAAGCCTAAAGTTGGCTGGGTGAGGAAATGAGAAAATGAGGGTGGCACTGAATGTGAGAGAGGGGCCTTCTCCACTGAGTATCACACCAACAGTGAGGTGCCCTCACCCCTCAGTAATGGCACATATCAGGGACTGTGATGCCCACTAGACACTGAGGTTTGGAATGGAAAGATTATACATGATGTACCTTCCTCGCACATAACACTTTGCTGTATTTCAAGGAAGTCTATCCTGAAAACTGGGAGAACACAATGAAAGAGTAATACATGAAAATCTATGTTCAGATGAGTTTTCCAGATGCCTGAGGTCCAGAGTCAATCAGATCGAGGTCACCGTCCTTTGTTCCAGAACATCTATTGTATTATGTCATTCACTATTCTCAAGAGTAGGAATGATATGATATTTATTCAGGCTCCTTAATACAGTTATTAAAACTGCATGTCTGTATTTTTTTCTTGTTGCTGAGACAAAATATCTGACCCAAAGTTAAAGGAGGATAGGTTTATTGTAGCTTTTGTACAGTTCATATTGTTTGTAGAGGTTTCAGTTCACAATCAGCTGATTCCAAGGGAGGGTACATGCTGGAGGACCATCACAGGAGAAACAGTTCATGGCATGCAGAAAGCAGCAAAAGCAGAGAGCAGCAAACAAAAGTAACATTATCAGTCTTCTTTCTGTCCTTTATCATCTATCCAATCTATCTGTTCCTATGCTGAATTGGGTGGGCAATCCATAATCCTAGCATGCTACTGGAATTAATCCCAGCATAGCATACTTTTAAATTTTTTTTATTTTATCGAGAAAGAAATAGCAATGAGAAAGTTTCAAAACCGATTAATAGGACTGTTTCAAAAATTAATACATTGCATATTATTCTCTTCATAGTGGTTATTCATAATAAAAGATGCAGACATGATATCCTGTCCAAACACTATTAGTACAAATCTAATGGTGTTCCTTCCTTCTCATTGAATTAAGAGAAAGTAGCTGTGTATCTATCCTAACTTTTTTGTATATACAGATACAAAATGGTTCTTCATTTGTATCCCCCTTTTTTAGTTTAGTTTTGTCAGAGATGGGTATTTCCATTTAAATATTGTGTGTGAATTTATCAAAATAATCCAATATACTCCAGGAGTACATAATAGTAGTAGGTTATCCATAGGACTGGCAATGTCAGAAGTTGTTGACTTGAGCCCTTTACATCTCAGCATATTAATATGGCTTTACTTTTCATATCTCATTCTTATACTTTTCTGCTGGATGGTTAAGACCAAGATAAAGACCAAGACCGATATTATAAGAAATGTAACTTTTATACCTGACAAGGTCAGTCAAATCCTCTCAGGATTTATCTTTAAGCCCTGTACCGCAGTTTGTAGATCCTTTTTAAGTGTCAGCCATGTGGATGAGTCGTGGCCATTGCTTCCTCAATCCCAGCATCACACACTCTAGATTTAGTCACCTCTGAAAAGCCCCACCTGTGACTGCATGAGGCTTTGGAGCAAATGTCTAGATACAAATTATAACACTGCCCATAGTGAACATAAGTTAATGTTTATACAGTGATTGAACAAATCATTGCTTAGAGCCTCTGAAAATAAGTTTGGTTTGCTTTAAGATGATAACCCCTTTTATTGAGAAAGAAATAGCAATGAGAAGGTTTGAGTACCTCTCAAACCTGAACAAAATATTCAGATGATATAATCAAGATACAAAATCAATTGTGTGGTTGGAGTCTAGAGTCTTCAGCAGGATCTAGAATCATCATGATATTTTGCACTGACTTTGAGTAATGGAAAACAGCTACATCTTTATTGTTCAAGTCATATAATTGCTACGATGGTCCAAACCTAAATATATTTATTTATTTATTTATTTTGGCAGAACCAGGGATTGAATTTAGGCCCTTGCTATTGCCAGGGAAGTGCTTATTCCACTGAGCTGTCTCCCTTGCCCCAAATCTAAATATATTTAATGTATGCATTTTTAGGTGTCAGTCAAATTCTGCTATATTTTTGTGAGATTTTGGGGGGGCACTCAAAATTATGACAAAGTGTGTGTGTGTATTGTTTTCAGAGAACAAATGTATAAATGCAGCTTACTGATTACCTGGATATATTGCACTTCAGCATGCATAAGCCTATATATAATTTTCCATTCCTTCAATTTTATAAAACCTGGGTTTTGCAAATAAATGAGCCATTTTGATAGACTTTCCACTTAAGCATAGAAAGCAGCAGGCTTATAATACTAGATTATAGGCACAATCCTTACATATTTTAGTCTCTATTTTCAGACTGACTCAGCCTCTTACAAAATTTTGGATATCATGTGTAGAATACTCCTAACAAGTTACAACAGTGTAGGAATTGATGATACATCCTATAGAGAGGAGTAATAGCTAATCTGAAGTTTGTGCTTGAAGATTGTCAGGAAAACCTCTCAAAGGAAAGTTGAATCTGGTACATCATAACTGCAAGATAAGGCACAATCAGAGATTTTCTACTACTGTCAGGCATGTTTCTTTGCCAGAGAAACTTGCATTCTTTCTTTCCTTTTTTTTTTTTTTTTTTTTTTTTTTTTTTTTTTTTTTTTTTTTTTTTTTTGTATTTTAGGGAAGGGTCTACAGAGTGTTCAGGGTCTCACTATTAGGTCACACTTGTAGTGATCCGCCTGTTTATAGCCTCTCAAACGCTGGGATTAGAGGCGGCGTGTCACCATCCCCAGTCTCAATTGCTGTCTCAGTGTGCCCCTGGAACAGGGCAGCACTGCAGGCCTAGGGATCAAACGTCCAGCCCCTGAGCCTGCTTACAGGCTCTTTAATCCACTGAGCTGTTTGGCAGCCCTGGATAAATTCGCATTCTAACGATATTTTCTGACTTCCCCCTTCCCACATCGTACAAGGTGTTCTCTCTCCTGAGTCACCTTTAGGCTTGTGTCTGGAAATAAATTTACTAAGGTTCATTCATTCATCACTGTGTGCGCTAGAATCTTTATCAAAAATCTCACGGCGACGGTATCCTTATTTGCTGTCCAGTTGGGTTCTCAATTTGGATTTGGAACAAATAGAGTTTTCTTTGGGGACTTGACTTGATAAAAATTACCCTACCCTGTCCCTGTGTGGTCTCAGCTGTATTTCACATATGAATGTACTGAAACACCTGACAATGACTTTGTTTCACATGGCTAGGATAAGGGGATTGTTTAAGTGCTTTATTTATTTATTTATTTGAGAAACAAGTAGCAATGAGACAGTTTCAAAACTGATTAGCAGGATAGTTTCAATAATTAATACATTGCATATTGTTAAGCAGATATTTTGAATAAGTTATGTTTTCTAAAATATGAAGTGGTCATTATAAGTTCCAAAAAGAATGTCTGCTTTATAGTGTACAAATAACTTCCATAAACCAGGTGATTGTTCTTTCACTTAAAAGAAATTATGATTCTGTGAACATTGTTTTTATTAACAAAGCTGAGTTCTCATCTGACAGAAGAAATAGGACTTTCATTTCCTTACTTCGTGTTAATCTTTGTAATAATAATCTAATATAACACTTCTCTTTTGCATTCAAAACCAATCTCTAAAAAGAATAGATAAATGATAAATCTGATTACCTGGCTTCTGTGCATACAATGATAGATTCCTAATACTCTTAGAATAAGAATCAAATTCCTTGACATTCAGAGTGGACTATCATTATGAATTCTGTATCACTTTCTCTTGTTTCATTAAAATATATGAATGGATGTATCAGCTAAGCCCTAAAATCTCATGGCCTAACAGCAGCCGAGGATTGCTTCTCACACAGGTAGATCCAGGCAGCAGAAAGAGCAGGTACACATGGGCCTCTACTCTGCAGTCAGTCCTTCAGGCCAGTGGTGACATTCTTCACATGTGGTGTCCAGCGAAGCTCTGAGTCTCAGTGTGCTGCTGTACTTAAGCAAAGAGGGTAAAGCACCTAAAAGGCTACTCCAGTGGTGGCATCTCTGCCCACATTTTATTAATTACTACTCAGTCCTAAAATTATCTTTCTAGGTAACACAGAGGGAGGTGGAGTGGGAAATACAACCCCTTCCTGGGATGCCACTTCCTCACATCAAACCTACAACACAGAACACACATGCTTTAGTGGAATACTAGCTGGGTCTTATGTGCTTCTCTTCCACACTAAACTCTAGCTACATTGACTTTTACTCTGATCCTGTCATCTTTATACCTCAAAGCCTTTACCCATCTTATTGCTCCTCTGGAAAACTCTTCTTCCTGCTTTCAAATGCTGCCTTTCACCTTTATTCACTAATTTTCTTTTTTATCTTAAATGCTATCTTCTTAAAATGACCAGTTTTAACCACTGTCAAAGGTAAGATTTTCCCAAACACCTTATAAATTTCATTTATCATACATATCATAGCTAGTAATCATTTACTTTACATATTTATGTATTCTTATCTGTTTCTCCCACTTGAGTGTAAGCTCCTGATGCTGGGTTTGTGTTGGTCTTTGATGCCACTGAATTTCTAATGCCTATTATATTGCTTGGCAAGCAGTAGAGCCTTAAAAACATTTTCTAAATTAAGCCAGAGGATTTGGATAATGAAGAAATAATTATAGCATTAAACTATAAAGTATCATTAAACTATTAAACTAAGGCATCATTACTTGCCTTAGTGACTTTTCTTGTTGATGTGGCAAAAAATCTGATACCCAAAGTGAAAGGAAAAATATTTTATTTGGCTTACAGTTTATAGTTTCAGTCCATACTTGGCTGGCTCCAAGGCCAGGTAACATGGCAGAGGGGTATTGTTCTTGGAAAAGTGGGGAAAGAGAACATAGTAATCCACTTTCTGTCCCCTATATCTATGCAGACTCCCCACTGTAAGGTGAGTATACCACTAACACCATTAATCTTAGCTAAAACTATACCAAACCCATCAGTTGACTGATTTATTAATCACAAACCCTAGATCTCAGCACTGCTCATTCTAGATCCAGTCAACCCTGAGAAGCACCCCTATTACTGAACAAGACTTTAGGGGACATCTAGACACAAGCCACAACCTGCCACGAATATAATTTTAATTAATTAATTAATTAATTAATTGGTACAGTATCATACTATGTAATTTGGACTCATAGTGAAACTCCTATTTCAGCCTTCCCAGCTCTGGGATTACAAATGTGTGTCACCATGTTTGGTTATAGTGGCCGGCACAGAATGCAGTACAAGAGACTGAACTGAGATCCTTGTACTTGTCAGGCAGGTGTTTAGACCAATGAACTAATACCCCAGCCCCCATGAATATAAAGTTATATATTTATGATTCTATGATCAGGTTTGCCATAACACAATCAATCATAATTACCCTATGTAGACATTCTATATTCACCCAACTCTTTCTTGAAAACTATAAACTAAGTATTTTAATTAGCCATTGCTTCACTATGCCATATCTCAAAATCCAGTGGTTCAAATCAGCAAAGTGATTTTGTCATCTGTCAGGTATTACTTGGGGCTAAGTTGGTCTGGCTCAGAATTTCTCAAGTGGTTTTTGCAAATAGCGACTTGAGCTAGACCATCCGTAGTGTCTGAACAGGTACATAGACAAGACATATTGTTGGGTTCAAGATAAATATTCCTCTGAGCAAGGCAGAGGGACCAGGACTTCTATGAGCCTCTGGTACACATCCCTTCTGGATGCTATTGGTTGACCAGACACAGACACTCTCCCAGATTCAAGCACAAAGACATAGACTCCACCTTTGGGTAGGAATGTTACAGAGTTTGGGGACATGAGTTTAAGTTATCACACTGAGGATGAAGAACTGGATTTTGTAGGGTATTTTAAGCCATGATTATTGCCAGAGTTTCTCACCTTACTTTTAAAATACAAGGTATGAAGGAATGGCTTGATACTTGCCTTCCTCTGTGCAATGACTTCTTCAAGTAACCAAGAAATGTGTGTATCAGGACTTCCTATCTGAAAAGTGCCTTCTCTGCAGGATGCTATCTGTACGGTGTGGTGAACACGCTGACCTCTAATTGCATGCTCACTTTTTATACCTTAGGAATTAAGCTTCCCTGATCCTTAGTATTGCATTGGCATAATTGTGGAAAAGAACATTCTCAGAGTTGGTCTTAGATTCCTAGCTTTAATTATTTATACATAAGGCCTTATCTGATTATGTTAAGGTAGGATTTAAAATGAATAATGGAGTAAATATTCTTTGTTCTGGTTAGAATTTCACAGGAAGGAATTAGCATGAGTTCTAGGATGTTACTTGGTTGATTATCTGACTAACTTATTTAATGAGATGTTTTAGGAGGTGATTTTTTTAGATTACTACACGCTCTAAGCTCTTAAATGCACAATAGGTCCTTTATCAAGTGTGTAATACAATCCTCTGTATGAGACTTTATAGTTAGAAATATATAGTTCCAAGTTTGGTGTTTGATTTTTGTACTTCTGACCACTGGCCTTTGTTTTGTACTGAGGTAGATCCAATTTATTTATTTATTTATTTATTTATTTATTTATTTATTTATTATTGGATTTGGTGTTGATAAATACCAAAGTTGCACAGGCTGAGCCTGATCTTGTGATTTTCCTGCTTTAGCCCCTCAGGATGCTGGAATTACAGATAACTATCCTTAATATGTGCTCCAAGTTTGACCTTGAGCAAAGAGTCATTGACTTTAAAAAATGAATTTTTAGCATAAACGTTTTATATGAGGCAAGGGAGATGGCTCAGTAGAATAAGCACTTGTTTGGCAAGTGCAAGGACCTGAGTTTAATCCTTGGTTCCGCCCAAAAAAAGTTTTATATGTATAGAAAAGTTGTAAGAATATTACAAAGAGTTCTTATGTAATCCCCATCCAATCTCTCCTACTACTCACATCACTGTGACAAATTAATCACAGTTGATTAGCCAACACTGTTACATTAAACTAAAGTTCATACTTTATTGAAATCTTTTCATTTTTTTCCTTGGGTTTGTTTTCTTTACTTGTCATGTATCTTACTTAATTTTCTCTTGTTTGCTGGGACAAAATATTTGATGCCAAAATTTAGGGGAGTAAAAGTTTATTTAGCTCACAGCTTGAGATTGTAGTCCAGACTCATCTGGCTCCTAGGCAGGGAGGCATGGCACAGGGGCAGCACTCTATGGCAGCAGAAGACAGGAAAAGAGAACACATCTCTCTTTCTCTTCATTGTATTGTGTGCAGGCTTCCCACATGAGGCTTTGAGGGGACAGGCAGGCACCAAGCACATCACGTCTTCTTACACTCACCTAAACTGCTAGCTTTCTAAACCTTCCTTGGTTTTGATGACCTTGATAGTTTTGAGGAGCATGGAGGAAGTATCTCAGGTTTCTCTTAGAATGCCCTTCAGTTTGAGTTTGTCTCATGGATTAAACAGGGGTTATGAATTTGAGGGAGGAAGATAGCCAATACATTCTCATCTACATTCTCATCACATCCTACAGAGAAGACATAGTGCCAGTGTGGCTATGACATGTGATTGACATAGGTGATTGTCAATGTGTTTGACAGTACTGGCATTGATCTCAATCACCTTATCCCAATTTACATATTCACTAGATTTCTTTTCTATAGCAGTTTAATTAGTGGAGATTTAGCCTAGAGCTTTTGCATAGAGCTAACTGTCTGTCTGTCTGTCTGTCTGTCTGTCTGTCTGTCTGTCTGTCTGTCTGTCTGTCTGTCTATCTATCTATCTATCTATCTATCTATCTATCTATCTATCTATCTATCTATCTAATCTATTTTTTATATTTTGAGGCAAGGCCTCATAATCCACCTCCCTAAAAACTCTGTCTTGAATAGAAATGAAAAATCTCTTTAGGCTTTTCTAAAAACATCTTGTGTCTTTGCCACTACTGTAGTCATTTGCTTACTTTAGGTAGATGCTGAGATGGTAAAAATGAACAGGGAAGACAACATTGTCTATTAGCATAATGGCTAAGACAGCAGGCTAAAGACAGAACAGTCATGTACTAAATCCTACCTCTGGGATATACTAGCTAACTTAAACCTTGAATATGTTCCTGAAACACTCTAAGCTTTGATTTCTTTACTTTTTCAGTGAGCAATAATAGTGTCTTCCTTCTAGGGGGTTTGTGGGAATTAACTGATATAAAGCAAATGCTTAGTGTAATGCTTAGAAAGTATTCAGTTATTAGATGGAAGATATTTAAAATGCAGTGCATCCCAATGAAGCTTATGTACAGTGCACTATAGCCAGTCTTCTCTTCTTAATGACAATAACAATAATTATATTATTGCCAAATGTGTATGAGCACACACTATGCGCAAGTCACTACAGATGATCCCCAACTTCCCATTGTTTAACTTGGGATGTTTTTGACTTTATAGTGGTGTGAGAGCAACTTGAATTCAGCAGAGGCCATACTTTGAATTTTGATCCTTTCCTGGGCTAGCAGTATACTGTACAACTCTCACAATGCCGAGAATTGGCATGAGCCACCGCTCAGTCAGGCATGTAGTTACAAGGGAAAATGCAGGTAATCTTCAGAGTACTGTGTTATTGAGCTATAATGTTCTTTAGGTTATGTGAATTAGATGCATTTACTTATGGTATTTTCAATTTATGAGAGGCATCTTGCAACATAACCTACCTTAAGCTCAGAAGCATCTGCCTTAAGCACTTTGTATCTATTAACTGAACTAGTTGTATCAGCAATATTGCTGAGTCCAGCTAGAGCTTATAATATCATTTCTAGGGAAAATGCTTTCTAATTTTGAGATATGAGAGAGAGGAAAGATGACTCACTAATGTGAGAAAGCCATAAGGGAGAGATATATGCATATGCAGTACTTTCGTGGAAAGCTGAAAGGAAGTGAACAGAACAGAGCAATCTGAGTGTGGGTTGAAGCAAGAGTACTCAAGGGCAGGATTTCCATCCATTGCTGACAGCTTTGACAGATCTGAATTTATGGTAAATTCCCCATAGCTCCCATTGTTAAGCTTTGTCAGCCAGTGTTGGGGGAGGGTAGACTTTGAGGTTTGTTCAAATATTTGGTGTGAGTAAAGATTTATAAGCAAAGACTAGAGAAAATGCTGTCACTTCTTAGTGACATGCTTTACTAGAAGTGAAAACCTGGCCTTACTGGCTCCATGAACCTTTCCTCAAATACCTAGACACATTGTGCTTATGACTTACTAGATAGGTGGAACCATCTTATGATTTCATTGCCTTTGCAGGTTCTGTCATGGAAGTGTTTGATTCCTGTAGGCAATTGGAGCTGGAATCTACTGCCAGCAAATGCAGATGGAGTGGTACTCTTAGTGAGCATATCAACTTTGCTTATCATGCCACAGGTTGATAAGGGCAGGCATGGGGTTGGTCTCCTAAAATACTACTTAGAATTACTATCTATGATCTTGGATAAACATTTCATAAAGTAAAGTTCTGGCTTCCCTCAGAGTAGCTTTGGGAGCTGAAGGCAGAGGAGGGAATTAACTAGTAGAAAAGGCTCCCTTGATGGTGCTTGAGTGGATCTAAGGGGCTGGTGTTATTTCTATGCTGATGCTGTTCTGGAGGAAGGTAAGAGAACAAATCAACATCTTTGCTTTGTTAAAGCTGCCATCATGTCACAGAATCTCATATTTAATACCAGTAGTATCCTCAAGTTATTAACTTTACAAAAAAGTGCTTATTCCACTGTACCATCTCCCCAGTGCAAAACCCACTTTTCTACATCTTTCAATAGACCAATAACAAAAATATTAGATATAATGATTTTTATTTCATTTTATTAAAAACATTTTTGAAATCTTTTAATTAGTTTCTTTATTTGATACAAGGTCTTACTACATAGCTTAGAGTCATAGTAAGCCTCCTAGCTCAGGCTTCCTAGTGCTAGGATTACAGGCATGCACCACCATGCCTGGTTTCAGTAGCTGGCACTGTGGGCTAGGGGTTCAGGGCTGGGGCAGCATGTGGTACTGGGAATTGGACCTGGGTCTTTGTGCTTTCCAGGCAGGTGTTAGATTGTGGGGCTATCTTCCCGGCCCATGCTTTTCATTTTAAAGATTAAGATTTTGAGACCGAGAAGGGTTGCAACTTACCCAAGGTCAAATAGCATAGCAGGGATAGTCCTATTATTTCTGGAAACCATGGCTAGCACCTCTGAGCGACAGACCCATTGCATGCCTACTGGCATTAGTGATGTTTTCCTTGGAAGGGTCTTTCCATGCGAGGGTAGGTTTCTGAGTCAGAAGGGATCTTAGCACCTACACAGGTTGGAAACCTACACACTGTAATTACTTGGAGATCTGGAACATGTACTGATACAGTGTCACACTCATGACTTTAGATTTGATTCCTCTGTGTGTAACAGTGTTGGGAGGAGAGGGAGAGATGTAAGAGTTCCCCATGTAGTTCCAGTATGATACATAGTTCAGGACCACTAATTAGCCCTTCCAGACTGGTCACTGTTGGGGCCTCTGAGCTCTCAGCACGAGCATGACCTCTGGGTATGTCAGAAAAAATCAACCAACAACAAATGTTGGGAAAAAAAAAAAGGTCAACTAATAACATTAACGGGCTGGGGAGTTGGCTCAGTGGAATAAGCACTTCCCTGGCAAGTGCAAGGACCTGAGTTCAATCCCCAGTCCCGCCAAAAAAAAAAAAAAAAGGTCAACTAACAACAAATGTTGGAGAGGATGGGGGAAAAAGCGAACGCTTCTGCACTGCTGGTGGGAATGCAGACTAGTGCAACAATTGTGGAGGTCAGTGTGGAGACTCCTCCACACTGGTGGAGGATGGAACTAGGACTGGAAATCCCATTCAAGCTGGCTATCCCTCTACTGGGGATTTTCCCAGGGGAACTGAAAACATTATATCATAGTGATAGATGTGCACCTATTTTTATAGCAGCACAATTTGTAATAGCAAAATCTTGGATACAACCAAGATGCCCGTCACATGAGGAATGGTTGAAAAAGATGTGGTATTTCTATATAATGGAGTATTACTCAGCTATAAAGAATGATGAACTTGAAGCATTTATATTGAAGTGGATGCCACTTGAATATATACTCATAAGTGAAATAAACCAGACACACACGTGCAAACATCATATAGTGTCCCTAGTAGAAGAAGTCAAAAGAAGAAGTACAAATGGTATAACAACAACTAAGGAGAATTTGGACAGATAGTTAGGGTAAACTGAACTGCATATGTTGCAGGGTAATAATCATCTTCTGTTTTGTAGGGTTAACAACCTAAGTTTGCAGATCAAAAATTGGAGAAATGGAAGGGCTGCAAGGTCAGCCAACATTTTCTCCCTAGCCTTTCAAGGTCAGCAAAGACTCAGGACATAGGAGAACCTGTACCGTAACATCATGGAACTCAGTTGTGCCCCAAATTTTCTGATCAAGGAGATTATGGAGCCACAGAGCAATGTTATTGAAGATATATAGTGAGCCTGGGGAGAGTCACATGGAGAGAAAACTTTCTCTGAGGCTCTCACAGAGAGCAAACTGGTCAAGCATTGACTGTGACTCATCCACATGGCTGACACAGACAAAGGGTCTACAAAGTGAGGTACAGGGTTACAGGATAAACCCTGAGGGGACTTAATTGAGCTCATGAGATACAAAAGGAATATTTTTTGTTATATAGGTCTTGCTTTATGTCTGTCTTAACCATCCAGCAGAAAAGTATAAAAACAAGGTATATAAAATAAGGCCATAATAATATGCTGGGGTGTAAATGGCCCTAGTCAACAATTTCTTCAGATAACCCCCTATTATTGTGGACTGCTGGACTATGTTTGATTTTTTTGCTGAATTTAAGCACTTATAA
The DNA here is from genome assembly GCA_004027165.1 of Ctenomys sociabilis. Taxonomy (NCBI): domain Eukaryota; kingdom Metazoa; phylum Chordata; class Mammalia; order Rodentia; family Ctenomyidae; genus Ctenomys; species Ctenomys sociabilis. The sequence continues at coordinate 48,188 of PVKA01006413.1, forward strand.
TAATTGAATGACAATGGAATACACATCTTTGACAGAACTAAACAAAAAAAAAGGTGACACAAAGGAAGAACCATTCTATGTTTATATAAACAGTACAGTTAGGATAAATATGCAGTACTTCTGCATAATTCTATGAGAAGAAAGATTTGCACTAATAGTGTTTGGACAGGATATCCTGTCTGCTTCTTGTACTATGGATAACCACTAGGAAGATAACAGAGTAAAAAGTATTAATTATTGAAACTGTACTATAATTCAGCTTTTAAAAAAGGGTATACAGCTACATTCTCTTAATTCATTGATTAGAGGCATCTGCTCTTAAAGTGTTTGTAAATAGAATATCATGTATACACCTTGTACAACAAAATACCACTATGAAAACAATATGCAATGTTTGAATTATTGAATCTGTTTTACTAATATGATTTGAAACTGTCTCATTGCTATTTGTTCTTCAATAAAATAAAATGGAGAGAACTGAAAAAACAGAAAGACAACTCTCGTTACCAGAGATGTTCAGTCACACCAAAGTTTAAGAGTGAATTCCTCAAATAACTCTTTGAAAGACGCAGACGAGTTAGATAAAGGAGAAAGGAGCAACATTCTAAACATAGGGCATAGAAACGCATAGGCCCAGAGATAACAAGTGACAGCTATTGGAACTAGAACTAAGTTTTTGTGGCTGAACCACTGATAACAATGAATTTATGGGATTCATCTCTTAAAATAGATTAGACATATTTCTGCCCCAGGATTTAGCACTGGCTACTTAACACTCCCTTGTCAGTAAGATACTACTCTAATCACATTAGTTTATTTAAATTTTCTTGGTTTTAGTTTATTATTATTTTTTGAGGCAGGATCTCATTATATAGTACAGGCTGGCCTTGAGTTTATGCATGTATCCCAGGCTGGCCTAGAAGTCGTGGCAATCTTCCTGCATCTGCATCCTAAATGTTGGGATTATAAGCTTTGACCATTACACCCAGCTCTCATCTCATTTAAATTATATTTTCTCCAGACTTGTATCCATGACTTCATTATTTGTTATATATTCCTCCTATAATATTTGTGACCTAACACGCTAAATGTTGTGTTTGTCTTGTTTCTGTGTATCACTACATAGAATGTAAGTTCAACGAATTCATAGATTTTACTTGTCTTGGTCCTTCTTGTGTTCACTGACACTGAGAATGGCATCTGACCTCTAAAAGTGGTGCATCCATATTTGTTGAGTTATTGAATTAATTAACTTACTAAACTCTGGGTAAATTGTGCTTACTTTTCCTGGAGCTTGATTATGAAATTAGTCATTATTTATTAAATGAAGATAGTACAAGGTCAGGCTTGTTTTGTGGTTATTTTGTTTCATGTTTGCTTTTTTGCTTTTGGCAATACTGTGAATTGAACTCAGGGCATTTCTACTGAGCTAGAACCCAAACCTTACTTTATTTATTTATTTATGAAATACTCTTGTTAAGTTGCTTAGATTGGGTTCAAACTACTGGTAGTCTTATCTGAGCCTCCTTGAATGTACACCACTATGACTGGCTAAAGTCAGGTTTATATTTTATTTCATAATAATTTTTAATGGAGGCATATTTACAGAGTGGAAATTTGAGAAGCTGAATGCTATTTCATAATTGAAAGTTAAATAGAGAAAAATGAAATGTTTCAGTAGCATATAAGTCAAATAGGATATTATCAAATAAATATTCCTTCAGTATAGGGCCCATATCTTGAAAGTTTTGTTCTCTTTTTAAAAAATAAACATAACAACTTTATTGAACTAAATTTGCATAGCATACAATTTAAAAGTGTAAGGTTTGTTAGACCTTAGAGCATTGATTAAGTTGTTCAATAATCTAGATCACTTTTCGTTATTCCCAAACAAAATATTCTACACACTAGCGATCACTCCTTCCATCCCCAAATCAAGGTGGCTCAGGCTGCTCTGTATCTTCATAGATAGAAAATTTGCCTCTAGTTTTTGCAAATGCTCAGGGCTGGCATTCTTGTTGAATGACTCATAGAGTCAGATAGCACTCTTGCAAACTGTGACTCAATCCCCCAACCTACTTTATAAGTTGTGGCTTAGACTTTTTCTCATCCTTAGTCTCCTTCTGCTAAGAAGACAGTCTAAAGAAGATTCTGTGAACCATGTGAAAGGGAAGACACCATTTTCATGTGCATTCCATTAGCCAGAAGGCAATTAAATGGCTTCAGGCAACTGTAAAGGAGGCTGGGAAATGTAACAGACTGTGTGTTTAAGAGAAAAAATTTGTTTGTAATAAAGGTGAGATAAGAGCTAACTGAGGAAATAATAAAGGAAGGGCAGTATACATTCAACAGATGATAGGTAAATAGAATTAACAAAAACATTGCTATCATTTGGGCCTGGGATGAGGGCTAGGCAAAGAATATGTTTCCTAGTTTATTGTAACTGTAAAAACGTTTATTTCATCATATTCCATTTAAATCACATGTGAACATGTCCTAGATCTTATCTTATAATTCTGGGCTTCATTTTGAGGACAAAAGAGAAATTTCTATTGCAATTCATAGAAAAGTCAAGTAGCTTTTGCATAAATAAGAAAAGTTTTTATTCTTCCATGTTGTGAATGAAAATAATCGCACCATCCATATATGTGCTATTAATTAAAACTTTAAGAAGCCAAATCTTTTAGATTTAGAAATTTTTATTGGCTAAGAGTCACCATACATGCACTAGTCTTTTATTTTCTAGTCTTTTGCTTACCTTGATAAATATGGAAAACAAAAGATAACTAGTACTATTATGTAGCGATAACAAAGACAATTTTGGATGGATGGTGTTCAGGTCAGGGGGGCTGAGTACAGCATAATAAATCATGACACATTTATATAGCATGATAATACTCTATACCTCTAGTTTTTGTTGAGTTATTTCTCAAAGGAACCTCCAATTTGACTGTAGCTCAACAATGCAGGATTCTGAGTTGAAATTTTTTTTGCAGCTAATCTATTGCACAAATTGAGGCAGCTGCACACAGCATGTGTTTCATTTGAATGACTGTATAGTGAATCCAGTAATCAGGGAAAAGGTACTCTTCAATTGGCAACTTCTCAAGACCACATGTAATAGAAAATTTACATGTTTCATTTAGAATGATAAACTTATTGGCTAGTGAACAATCTGGATCATTTACATGTTGTGTAAAAGAAAATATGTTTTATCCAGTCTCATGTCTTCTTTCAGTTCATTTGCCCAAATAAACTACTTTCCCTTGGTAGATAAATTGATTGTAGAATTGTGGGATTTGGGCCGGCCTGATAACTCAGCGTACTAAAGCACCTGCTTCGGCAGAGTGCAGTGGCCAGGGTGTGACTCTTGGCATGCTGTGATGGCCCTGCCCCCAGGGTACGCTGAACCAGTGGTGGAGACTGGGCATGGTGGTATGAAGTGTAATCCCAGCACTTGGGAGGCTGAAAACAGGAGAATCACTATGAGTCTGATCTATGTAGTGAGACCCTATAGACCCTGTAGACCCTGTCCTAAACACACACACACACACACACACACACACACACACACACACACACACACACACAACTCTGGGCTTCTTTGGGCTGGTTGTCGCTGTCTACCCAGATATCCCTAATAAGATTAGTGTTGTCTTTCCTCTGGGCTTTGATGATGGCAATCTACCATATTCTCTGATTAAAATCTTTATCACACTTAACTATTGTTTTGCTTAATTTTTACACTATGTTCAATTTGAGGAATAAAAGTAGTTTCATATGTTTCATTCATTGCAGGTTAGATTATTCCTTACATGGATTTTCATGCCCTGGCTCATGTTTCTCTATCTCCACTGCAGCAGCCGGTGCCAATCTATATGAATCTATTTTATGGAGAGAGAAGAAAAAGACTATAAAACAATGAATATTAATGTCCTATTGTTATGCAAGGATATTCTGAACACACACACCATAAAATTCTGAACATGAGAAAGAAAGGATTTTAGGGGCAGCTGAAGTAAAATGAGGAAAGATCATGAAGCAGCCTGTGATTCCAGGGCTGGCCCCAGTAACAAACATACTATGATCCTGAGGTTTCCATTCTGGGTCCAGTGGTAATGTCCCAGGAAGTGTGTTGATACTTGAAAAGTGAGCATGGCAGCCTGTGTCTTTGTGGATGAATAAAATATAGAGACAGTACCTTGTTAGTTTGTGAATGTTCATATGTACTTCAGTTTTGAGGATTAGCTATTAGACAAATGAAGATGACATTGGGATTAATATCAGAAGGAATTAGTAGAAATGAATCTAATTATTGAGTACATAATTTTGCATTTTGTTGTGTATCTTAACCCCCTAATTTCCCCTAAATGGAAAATGAGTTTCAGGGAGGTAGAACAGCTTGTCCATATTAGGCTTGGCAATTAATGATGTGTTTTGCCACATTATATGATATTATGTTTGTAGCATCATGTCCACAAATGTCCCTCCCCTTCAGTGAACAGCAAGGCTCTGTTTACTTTTTCTTTTTAATACTGGGGACTGACCCCCAGGCCTTCACACTGATCTACACCCCCATATTTATTTTTATTTTTTATTTTGAGACAGGCTCTCACATGGCCCAGGCTGGGAAATAGAACATGCTGTTCTCCTGCATCTGTTTCCCGGAATGCTGGTCTTTTAGATGTGCAACATCATGCCATCCTGAGGGTCTGTCTATTCTTGAAGAAGATATTTCCTTTGAGAGTGTGGGGCAGGACAGACAATGGTGGAAACAGGTTTCCAATCTCTAAGTGTGTCTATGTTTCTACTGTCATTGTTGGTGTGATGGTCATTCATTCATTGAATACCCCAGGGAATATCCCTGTGAGGTGGGTTTTCTGCAGTCCAGCAGCACGAAAAAAAGGATGTATGAGAATGTTCATGTAGTGTACCAGTTGCCTAGAAAGTAGTTCCCCTAGTAAAGTGAGTTTGGTGCAATAATTATAAGGGAGAGGATTACAGTTACTAGAGGATGGAGTGCTACTAAAACCCCCCATAGGATCTGATTCTAAAATGCAGTGTTTTATGTTCCGTGTCATTCAAAAGAAATTCAGGGAGATCACTTACTGTGAGTTGTAGAAGTTGAGGCAAACATTAAACATCTGTTGAAATAAATGTTTAAAGTCACTAGTTGGGAAGAACCATTCAAATGAGAATTATGCAAACTGAATTTTTTCTCAAAGTTGGAGAACAGAGAGCTGCTACATAACCTACTGTCTATGATAAATGACCTTTTATTTTTCCATTAGGGTTTATAACTGAGTTATTCAGATGGCCTTGACAACATTTATAAAACCTTGGTACTGACATTTCCTTTTATAGATTTGCAGTTCAGTGACTCATCTGCCTGGAATAACAGATAATAGCTTCATATCAAAATAAATTTTAACCCTGCTTCATTAAAAATATATTTAATTTGCTTATAGCACTGTTACTCTTTAAACAAAAATCCCTATCTTCTTTACATAAACTACTATTATTGTATTAATTCTCTGCTTAGTGCAACTAACATTCTGCAGCTTTGTGCTAAGTTGCACCACCTGGTCTAATTTTCTTATTACCAAAGACTTATGGAATAAATTTTGTAGTTGCAGATAACACAGGGGGTGACACTCCGTTCTTGGAGGAGGTTAATGGAAATGGAGGTGAGTTGCTAGGCATCCATGTGGAAAATAATGCCAGTCCTCTTTGAACAAAAACTCTCACTGCAGATCTGGTCTTCTTGGCAGATTTATTTCTTCAACAATTATTCATCTTTGGAGTCCAAGCACTACATGGGAGGAAGAGAGCCAGAGGAAGGGTTTACCTTCGTGGAGCTTTCTCTCTGTAGGATATGGTTAGCATAAAAGCAAAGAAGCCTCTCTAAATCGTCCAGGCTGGCCTGGAACTTGTGCTCCTTCTGTCAGATCCCCAAGTAGCTGGAAGGTGTGGTGTCTCTGCTATGAACTAGAACTTGAGACTTGTTAGTCTAGGACCTTGATTAGCTCTGATAAAGAATTTCAATTTTATGTTCCAGTGGAAAGTTTTAAGCAAGAGTGGAATAATGTGATCTTGGCTTTGAGAAGATAACCTCGGCCTGTGTAAGAAGAATGGACAGACTGCTACTTACTCTTTTATGTATCCATCTTGACTAAAAATTGTACCTCAGTAGTAAAGAACAATTAACAGATTCATGCAGGGCTCTGTTTACTTTTATTGTGAAGGATAATTGTATTCGGTCTCATGCCTGAGTTCCAGATGTCAGGTACCTGAAAATGCAAATAGTAATTCCCAGCTGAGAGATGTCAGATAACTGCATTTCAAACAGCTTGTAGAAATGCAAACCCATTATCATTTGCTTTTGTGTACTAATATCTTAAAGAGGGCAGATTTCTAGTTGAAACAAGAAATTGGCTTTAGCAATTTAGTAATTAGAAGTCTTAATAGTCGTTGCCTATTTTACCATAGATATCAGCTCACATTTGGGCTTTGTGCAGGAACATATGCTTATGTATATGCAACACTTACTCTTAAAATAGGAACTTACTCTTATTTTGCTATATATAGTCTACCCAAAGGTGCTCTTAAAATATGCTTTCTCTACATACTGCTTAATCTGCCACTTTCTCTCACTTCTCTACTTTCTTCTCCTATGTTACAACTAGTAAAGTCAAAAGATGGGCACCCTACCACAGATATACATAGTTCACCTCCTGTTACTAGTACTCTTACCTTTGGCATATGCCTCTGTGGCTCTACTAGAATTCTAGTGGGCTAGTACAAAGACTGCTTTTTTTGAAGGGGGAAATTCTTCACCTACTGTTGATGCCATAAGACAGAGTAAGCCAAAGAAGTGCTGCCTCTACTTCTCCATAGGTCAAATATGGTGAGCAAAAGCTATTCTTTACATTCCTGCTCATGCTGCCCCAGCCTTTGGTACTCAAATAGATGGCTAGGGGTTGACAGGTTTTCCTCTTCCTGTCTCCCTAGTTACCAGCCACTCTGTCTCCCATCTATCTGTCTCAAGCACTTCCTTGTATTTAACTTTGCAACTTTGCTATGTTTGTTTTCATAATTTATTTTGCATATATTATGACCACATGCATTTGTATTAAAGATTTATTTTATATCCAAGTAGGTACATATGTTAAATTGCCTTAAGTCTATAACACATAGTGGTGGCTCTACTTCTCTGAAGTAGAGATTTGTGAGTGAGAAGTTTATTTCAAGATGTGCTCAGGACAGCAGCTGGGAGGCAACAGAAAGCTGACTGGTTAGAGGGAGAGGTGCACCTGCAATACATTGCTACAGTGCCTCAGAGGATCCCAAGAGGTGCCTCAGAGCTAGGAGGGACCTCTCTGTTCCTTGTGGTTAAAGGCAAAGTTTGTGTCTAGGAACCCCCTGGTTGGCCAACAGCTGCAAGCAGTCTGCACTGCAGGACTCCCTAGTCTTGGATATAGTTAAAAGTCATAAAATATTAAGTCTATTAATAAGGTCTTAACCATCCAGCAGAAAAGTATAAAAATGAAGTATACACCATGGAGCCGTAATAATAAGTTGAGCTATAAATGGCTATGGTTGACAGCTTCTTTGAATAACTCACTAATGTTGTAGAATGCTGAACTTTGTTGGATTGTGTTGTTGAGTTCAAGAACCTAAGTTAGTTGAATGACAATGGAGTGCCCACCTTTGACAGGTGTAGACAAAGGAAGGGGTATAGAAAGGAAGAATCATGATGTGTGTATATGCACAGTACAGTTGGGATAGATATGCCGTGCTTCTACATAATTCTATGAGAGGCAAGATTTGCACTAATGGTGGTTGGACAGGATATTATGTCAGCTTCTAGTACTATGGACAACCACTAGGAAAATAACAAGGTAGAAAGTATTAATTATTGAATCTTTGATGTAATTCAGGTATAAAAAATAAGATACACAAACAGCTACACTCTCTTAATTTACTGATAAGAGACATATGGTATAATAATGTCTGTAAATATAATATCATGTATGTACTTTGTATGATACCAAAACATTATGAAAACAGTTTGCAATGTATTAATTTATCAAATCCATTTTGTTAAGGTATCTTAAAACTGTCTCATCGATATTTATACTTCAATAAAACAAAAATAAATACAAAAAATAAAATAAACTTATAATTAATAAACTTATATTGTTTGTTATATAGGGAAGGGCTTCAGAGGGATACAGGTGTGCAAATGTCTTACTTTTTTCCTTCCGGAGACACAATACCTTACAGCCACAACTTAGAAGATACAGGTTTATTTTTGCTCACAGTTTTGGTCTATAATAGACACAGCCCAATCAGGAAATGCATGGTGGAAAGGCTAGGTGGAACAGAGCTGCGCACCACCATGAGGAGTAAGAGAGGAGAGGAGCCAATCAGGAAGATGCAGGATTCCAAGTTATGCCCTCTGGGATCCACCTCCAGCCAGTTCCCATCTCTTGACCGTAAGTCAACTAAAACCCCAATTCAGTCATCTTCCAAAAGCCCTGCCTCTGAATGCTTGAGAGTTTTAGGCACCATTCTTGATCTAAACTATAAGATTGAGTTTATTAATTCCAAAGAAATATGATATGGGTTTAGTACTTTTAAAAACAGAATAGAATTCAGTCCTTTTAAAAACAGAGCTTTCTCTTTTCTGTGGAAGGGGAAAATAATTTGTGAATATTTACACTCATTCCTTTCCTTGCCTTTGATGAGCTAATAAATGTTGAGTCAGAAGTGACCCAGTGGATCTAGGGGAAAAATCAAATGACTTTGCCTGAGCAGAGTGAAAGTCTAAAACTGGGGAGCAGTAAAAGATCCTGGAAGGAGGGAGAAAAAGAAGGTTCTTGAAGGGCCCAGATGGGATGGAGAGGGCTGCTAGTAAGGCTAAGTTCTGTAGAATGATTATATGGATTCTTTTATTTTAGAACCTCTAACATCAATGTCATCGGATTTATCAGTTTGGTTATAATTTCCAGAGAAGTATCTTCCAGTCCCCTGCCTGATGACAGACTCTGAGAGCCGATATGTGTAACAGAGCTGACGTGTAAAGAGAACGAAGATGCTCTATTTCTCTTTTGTTTTCCAGAATGAGGCCATTAATAACTGTACCTTTGTCCAGTTTAAAGACCCCTTGTTCCTTTTCCCAAGAATGATGCTCCAGGCTCTGCCAAGACAGAGGGAGAACAATAACAAAATAATTGCAAGAGAGAACACTTCTGAAACATTTCTCTAACAAATATTTGCTTGGGGCCTTATGTTCTCTTCCTTTCCCACTAGTACCTTGTGTCATGATTCCTACTGGAAGCTATACAGTGTAAAACAGGTTGCTCTCTTGCCTTTCTCTGATGCTTATTTAGGATTCTGCTTCCTTGTGTCGTTGTGGTTGTCTATTCAGTTTCTAGCCACCAATATTTTAGTTGATTTTTGCCTCCACCACTTCCCATTTCAAGGTAGTGCATTAGAAAGTCCTTACTTAATATGGTTTGGGAGGGAGCAGAAGTAAACGTTCAAGTTTAACTCACTGTTTTGAATCAGAAATCCCTTCAAATTTATTTCTTCTCTAGTCTCTGAATTTGATTAATAGAAGTCAAGAAGGATATGAATTATGGAATCTCCATCCCATACGTCTCCCCTAGAAATCAAAAATAGCTACAGTTGAATTTGGATTGATACTTTTTCCTCTTTGCTGTGTATCTACATGGTCCAATTTTGTATCTGCTTAGCATAAAATGAGCAGGGATGTATTTAAATCTCAGAAAGAGGAATAGTGATTAAATGATAGCGGAAATCTGGCTAGGTGAGATGTTGAAATGTGCTATCAGGGGAATCCACTGAACCCTGTGATTAGCTGAATTGACAAAGAGCTAGGTGCAGATTCATGGATCTTAACTTAGACGGTGCTGCTTTGTGATGCACAGCAATTAGTGCGGGGAAGAAAGTGCACTTCTCTTTGACTAGATTAAGGAATATCTGGGATTTTAAGCAAATGACTGTCTTCATATATGTTGGATGTTGCAGAATTATTCCTGAGATCAAGTCAGTTTTTTTCTAATGAGCACCTGATTTCATTTTGAGGAGTGAGAGATGCAGCTGTTGCCAGATGGGCAGAGTAGCTCAGTGAAGATACAGAAAGGGGTGTGGTTTACCACCCAGTGTGGCACACCATGTAGCAACCTATCCATTAATACTATATCTTCCAACGTCAATTTGGAAAAGTGGTGGCCAACCCCTCTACTTTTACAGGGTCTGTAAGTTTTACCTACATTGCATTTTCTTTTTGTTCTCTTTTATCCTTTCTATTTTATATAACATGATTTCACTCAGCATTTTTCATAATTGTTTCTTTTTTATGGTAAGAGTGAGAATACTGAAATAATCAAGAAACTTTTGTTTCTTTTTAGGAGATGATTGTGGGGTATGTGTGTGTGTGTGTGTGTGTGTGTGTGTGTGTGTGTGTGTGTGTGTGTGTGGTACTGGGGATCAAATGGGATCTTGCACTTGCCAGGGAGGTGCTTATGCTATTGAGCTATATCTCCAGCCGATTATGACTTTTTTTAAGCATGGTTATCCCAGCACAGTTCCCCTTAGTTTTTTGTGTATTATTGCATATTATAGAAAGAAAGCCATCTTTTCCATGCGTGAAATTGGATTGGATTTATGTTTATTGCGAAGTCAAACTCACAAAAATAAAGTTGTCATTTCCAGCTTTGTGGCCAATGCTTGACCGCTCTTTTGTCTTCTGGACTTTGAATTTCATAGGACAGCACTGATAGAATGCTTACTTATTTTGCCAGTACTTTTTCATCTCAAGTTTCCAGAAGCATTGTTGCTCAAAGGTATAGAGTATAGATTTTAGAGTGAAATAGAGCTGGGCTCAAATATGTGTGATTTTAATTTCTCTGATCTCAGCCTCCTTATTTGTAGTAGTATGGTGGTGTTAGTATCCTCTTTGAGTTGCTGTGATGATTAAGTGAGCAGACATAAGTAAACTGGTTGACACTTGCTAATGAGAGATATTTACTGTCATCAGCATCATCATTATTGTTGTCAACATTGTTCAAAACAGAGGATGGTCAGAAGGAGAGAAGGACAAAGAGGCATTTCACAGAGGACCACAAGTGGAGAAAGGAGGCTCAGATTTTTTTCTCCCGGGGAATCTAAGTGAAGACCTGTGTAAATGTGGCCCACAGCACAGAGAAGCAAATTAATTTTCTTTATGAAATGTCCACTATTTCACCTCAGAATTTGTTTCATCACACAGAGTCATCCTTGTCAGGCCCTAGGAAGAACTTCACTGAAGTATCATGGTTTCAAAGTTTCCTGCACAGAACATATCTTACTTGCCAGTGTCCAACCTATAAAGTAAACATTGTTACTATTAACAGAATTCCAGTAGAACAATAAAAATTTTAAAAATATCATTTTAATATGTGAAACTATGCAAAATGTTTATAAGTAATTGTTATTCAAGGTAATAAGTACAGGACACTTTCCCAGCATTTCCTAAACTACCTAATACATTTGCAGTTCTAGAGCAAGTATTCTTAAGAATTGAGATAGGAAAATGAACATGCATCAAAGAATTACAACACAGAACTAGATTTCCAGCATTTTGTAAGAAGGACAATACAAGATTGAATGAAATAAGATCACATAAGTAAAGTGAAGCCCTTTGTCTTTTTCCCATGTATCAAATCAAATGCATTTCATACAAGAGCAGGAGCATCTTAAATAAATGCAATGAATCCTCCTTTAAGCATTTCCTCTGGGGACTAACAGAAATCAATTGGCTACTCAAGGTAGATCTTTAATAAAGGATTGAATCAAAACGGTATTGAAAACTGCACCTGTGCCTTGAAGAAGTGGCTCTTGAAGAGTGGTGATAACTCACTGAAGAGCTTCCTCGAAATACAGTGTCCTTCCATTATCTCCTTGATTGATGCATGCCACGTTGAATGCCAAAGAGTATTCTTTCATCCGTTCACTTATTAACAATCACTCTTTATCTTCAATAGCTCAAAGAATGGGAGAATAGTTCCTAAACCTAATAACAAAAGTGAGTACATTTATGTGTAACTCTCAAGAGAACTCTGTTTGGCTGATACTGCCTAATTAATCTTTACTCTTGGTCTTTAAGGAGGATGTAGTTTAACAGTGTCCCAGTCTATAGATCTAATAACAGAAGGACCTAGGAGGTAAATTGTGTTTGCCTTCAATGGCTGGTTTTACAAGTGTTCTCTAGGGTCCCAATAATTCTGCCTCTTCTAGACTTTGGATACAGGAAACCATTGATTGAGAATTTGCTGGATGGGATTCCTAGGAGGCTGTTTAAGCAGAGAAAATCTTTTAGAGATGTTCAAGTGTTCCTATATTTTGAAGGAGCAGCACAGTCTTTGCTATGCTTTGGTGATCTGCTCATGTGCACGCTCTCTTGTACCTCCTGAAACTGTGATATTGTGGCTCCCAAGGTCCATGGTGAAAATTCTTATGAAGTCTGAAGCTCTAGACCAGTGTGGTGACACTGCCCATGGTGAGGGCCATGATAAAGGTGAAGATGAGGTAGTGATGATTTGCTTTCACTGGGTGCTAGACTTCCAGGTCCAGTGCTCTATTTTAATTTCTTTGATCAATAAAATATTCTGCACTTTTCTAATCCAGGATATGGCAATTCACTTTACCATGCTTCTTAAGTCCTTTTACAATTCATCTTTTATTTTTTTCATTCAAAGATTTCTTTGGGACTCATTGTGAAAGCTCTGGATTGGGTGCTGAGCATGAAGAAATGAAAATGGCCTGGGACCAGGCTAGAGTGGGCTACCAGCCTGGGTTGTTTCAGAGAAAGCCATGCTGCAGGGCCCTGATAAATGGGGCAGAGCCTGAGGTCAACTGGAGAATATATCTAATAGATAAATTAAGATGAATTAAATAGTGCTACCAACAAAAATCCTTGCTACCTAAGCAGAACCCCTCTCTGGGCTGGATTAGACCTGCTTATCATTTTGAAATTCATGGCTATGAATTTTTTATTTCTTAACCAACAAACTTGGTTTTCTATGCTTTTCACATTAAAATTAAGGCATAGTATTCATACATCTTGGATGTGGAAGCTTTGAGGGAAAGGCTTAGGAGCATTGGATGGGCATGATCTCCAGCTCTGAAAGATGCCAATTTGGTGAAAATGGAGCAGGCTCATAGTGTGCAGCCTGCTGGGTAAGACATCAGGTAACATGAACATCCAGTTGTTGCTGAGGCCCAGCAGTACGTTGCTCACATCTTAGTATCCATTTATGTCTTAAGCTACACAAAATGATCCTTTGGAATATGCTTTCTAGATACTTCTCCTTTGGCCAAAACTAGTTGGTTATCTGCCACTCATAACTAAAAATGACAAATAATTCACAGTGCTCCCTGTGTGGTCAGTGAGGAGAAAGAGTGGAACAAAGTCAAACACAAGAGGCTGGGATCATTTCATAGAGCACAGAGCACAGGGCCAAAAGAGTCCATTCATGTTCATAATCCTTAAAGTGAAGACATGGAATCTCAGAAACAGCAGAGGTCCATGTTAGCATACAAAAGAGCCTACGGGAATTGGAAAAACAGTAATAGAAAAATTGAATTCTTATTTGAAAGTGCAGCCATAATTACTAAATTGTATCAGGAAAGTTGTTGGAAATGGATTCTGGTATTCCTTGGTAGGTCAAAGACTGGTCCTATAAATGCAAGTGGAACCAAAAGAGAGGCCGTATAAATGCATGCACAAGACCAAATTTTTAGGAGTAGACCATGCTGGAAACAGACCAGAAAGTGGACTCTTCCTTCAATTGTCCCCAGAACTCACTCTGAATCTTTGTGGTCTTCCCAAGACCAAGATGGCTTTACTGACTTCCTCTTTTGTGTGTGTGTGTATTTGGTAAGGAGTCTCACTAAGTAGCTCCACTCCTAGTGATCCTTTTGTTTTGAGCCACTCCAGCCCTGTGATTACAGGTGTGTGCCACCATGCCTAGACTCTAGCTGGCTTAGTGCACCCGAGGGTGTGGTCAGCATGGCATGTGGTACCAGGGATCGAACCCTGGCCCCTGTGATTGATAAGCCTGCACTTAAACATCAGCTAAATAGCTTAGCAGATTAAAGCTCCTGCTTAGGCAGATGGAGGGGCCAAAAGTTTGATCCCTTGGCCTGCTGTGCTGGCCCTGGCCCTGGGGTGTGCTGAGACAACTGTTGAGACTGGGTGTGGTAGGGCACACTTGTAAGCCCAGGGTTTGGGAGGCTGAAAACAGGAGGATCACTATGCAGAGAGACCCTGTAGACCCTGTCCTAAAATACAAAAAAAAAAAAAAAAAAGAAGAAAGAAAAGAAAAAAAGCAGGCATAGTCCACTGAGCTTAATATGGACCCAAAGTCCAAGAGTAACTCTTGATTTTAGAAAGAAGCTTCAAGCCTTTCATCAGTAAGTACAACAGTTGTTCTTTTTTGTATCTACCTTCCATTAAGGATAGTTTCTTCTATTTCTAGTTTGTTGAGTGTTACTTTGAAAGACTATTTAATTTGTGAACACAATATTATGTATTATACTTTGTTTATTGTTTTTTAACATAGCCTCTTGAACATCTGAGAGCATTCACCTTTGTATAAAACAACCACATTATCACCTAAATTCTCTCCAAGTAGTTGTTAAGACAGAATTTTGAGTATAATAGGCTATTAGATATCAACCCTGTGGAAAGTATGGAATGAAGCAGAACTGAGTAGAAGAAGACAGATGTGATACACATCTAAAAAAGTCTAGGCAAGGAGTGCTGAGATAGATAACTTTCATCAGAGTTGTCCCCTGGTGGTTCACAATGGTCAGGACACTTTGCACCATCCTGTTTAACAGCCAAGCATGGGCAATCTCATGAAGAATGGCTCAGGTAGTCAGTCCTCTGCAACTAAAGCCCCTGGAAGGTCTCGACAGCTCTAGGCTGCCTGCCAATAACCTGGGCTGTGAGTCCTTTGAATGGTGGCCTGAGTCATGCATCACTGTGTCAGCCACACCAGCACTCACAGAAATCTGAGACTCTGACCTAAGGTTTCTTTGTAGTGTAAGAGTTTGAGTCACAGATCAGAGCAGAAGGGGGTAGATAATGCTACTCCCCTTTGGAGAGAGTCAGACACATCAGACCGATAGTCACAAAATCCATACTCATAGTGTTTTAAGACTTTCATGATGACTTTAAATTCTATCTTGTGCAGAGCTGCCCCAAAGAGCATTCAAGAATAGGGTTCCATTATTCTGGTGCCAAATAACATGTATAGTCTAGAAAGTAAAGTTTCATTGGTATAATACCCATTTCACTTGAGAAAGAGAATTTTAATTGAAGAAATATATCAGTGTGCTATTTTCTTTCATTTCTATTAATCTGTCTTTTTTTCTTATCCTTACCCTCATTTTCCTACTAAAACTTTCTGTACATATTATTCAGAGACCCACAGAAATTGTAGGTGAAAAAAGAAAAAGAAATTTAAGATTCACATCCATTTCTATCAAAAGAAATGTTTATAAATCCAGGGTAGATATCTGTCCTACTTAAAATTTCACTGTTTAGTTTTGCTTTCTTTGTTATTCTAGTTTTATTTTAATGTTCCTCTAAACCTGATGCAGAATGGGTTAAGTTTATTCTTTTTTCTCAGAAAATATGGTATAATGCACAGGAAAATATTTATGGTAATGTGAAGCATCAATGTATTTTATGCAAATATTTCTGTAAGTTAGTGGATTACTTGGGAAATAGGAAGACAAACATTAACTCAGTGTTCCTAAATATTGACTCTAATGTATTATCAAAGTCAACATAACAATTTGATACTATTTTCTTCAGAATGACCTGTTGTTTTCTGAGATAAATGGTTCTTTCACAAAAGAAATAATTGATCATCCCTTCAATCTGAAATTCGAGTCATTAATTACAGATGTCTCTGTCTTTAATGAATGTCAGCACTAAGAGGGGGTAGCATGGTAGAAATGTTGTCGACCCTGAACGAGAAAAAATGATGGGCTTTATTCAAGAATGCATTAGAAGCAGAGCCTTACTGAGAAGGTTTGGAAGATGAGCATAAGTGCTTACATTTCTTGTGCCTGTACTCCACACCTCTTATTCCCACTGAGATGACTAATTGAATTGAGAGATAGCAATGAATTTCAGAAAATCCCAGCAGGACTCCTCAGGTGCACCCAAATAAAGAAGGTGACTTTGAAGATGGATAAAGAATTTATAAAAAGAGGGCCTAAAATCTCCTGTCTCAGTAAATTTCTAACTATGTGAAATGATGAACATGTGAATTTACATATTAAAGAAATCATACACACAAATTATATGACATGTGTACAATAAAATAAATAGCAAATTTTAAACAAATAAATTTTAACAAAATGTATTTGTTTGTAAAATTACTATCTGTTCTCCACTTGTAGGAGTTGCATAAGACAAATTCAGTGACTGCATGAATAAATGTTAAGCACAAATACCCTCACTTTCTGTTTCCTTCTTTTTTTCTAAAAGAAAACATTTTGTCCCATAATATTGAATGGATGCTAATTTTCACAATAACTCTATCAGACCTTCTTAAGTAACCAGCAATAACATTTTCCACTATTAAGTGCTCTATGAGGAAAAAAAGATAAGATGTTTTTCATTGCTTTTATCCTGTAAAATGCTTTGAGGAAATGACAACAAAGATTACAATAGGGCATTGTTGGCAACGATTTTCATTTAGCTTATAGTAATCAAATGTTTTTAACCTGCTTAGCCATTTATTATTGCCTTTCTAGAAATTTTCCTTATACTGAAATTAAAACTTTTACAAGGAATTCATAGTTATGAACATAAAAAACTGCTCTGAATTGTGGAGTTCTGGATTACTGATCTCTGGGTGTTAGCATCCAAGCTAAGGAAACAATATTTTGACACCTTACAGATATTTTAAATGATGAACATTTAAAAAATTACAGAGGACTGGTGAGATAGCTCAGCACTCTAAGCACCTGCCCAGGCAAGCACAGGGTCTGGAGTTCAACGCCTGGCACCACATGTGCCTGCCCCACCCTTGGGCGTGCTGATGCCCCAGACCCAGCTTCCGGTAGACAGGTGTTCCCTGGCTCGGCATTGTCAAGCCCTGCCCTGTATGGCTAGGCCTTTCTGGCTTTCTTTCTTGGTGAATGGTTTTCTCGACTTCGGATGCTTTCTCTTTCTTCATTCTCTAAATTATTGTGCTCTTAATGGTTGTTAGGTCTATTTCTCTTCTTTCTTTGTTTCTTTCTTTCTTTCCTTTTATTCTTTATTCCGCTCCTCCCCTTCACTCCTGTGCACTCCCCTTTTATCTCTCCTAGGACCCTTTTGTCCCTGGCCCTTTAAACTAAGTTACTACACATATTAATGACTCTCAAATTCCTATCTCTTATCTAAAGTTCATTTTGATTTCTAAACCTATGGAAATCCCTCCTAGATCTCATCACAGTTGAGAAAAATCCATATTTGTAATCCCATGGCAGAGCTATTGAAGTTTTAATAAGTTAATTCTAATCTACTGTTTACAGTGTAACACATGGTGAGAATAAAGGCACTAAGGCAAATTAGTAGTGGTGAGGAGACAAGGGGTCCTAAGTCCTGCTAGGATGATGGCTACCTGGAACAGCAATAAGGAGGGAAAGTGAGAGAGAGAGAGACAGAGAAAGAGAGAGAGACAGAGAGAGGAGAGAGAGAGAGAGAGAGAGAGAGAGAGAGAGAGAGCTGCCTAACACAATTCAAGATAATATCTAATGTTTTGGGCTCAGTGCCTAAGCTTTAGTATATAATTTTTTATCTCCTAAGAAGTCATAGCCCCTTTCCTCAAGGACTGGTCTCAGGTGACAGTGTGGCTCTCTTGCCCAGCTCACCCATACTTCTTGGGAGCTGCGGGTGGAGCAACACTGACCCATCACTTTTCTTCAGACTATGTATCAGCACCTGAGCTGGACCCATTTGCATTGCTTAAAGCCAATGGAGGGGATAAAGACAAACTTTAGCCAGCTCTGCACATATCAATGCACTGAAATAGGGCCAGATTTGTAAAACTGGAGACAATTGCTCTTCTTTCAAGGAGAGTCATCAGGTGGTCCTCCACATAACCCATACATTTATCTAACCTTAGTATTGCAAAATGCCTGGATCAGTGCTTTCAAAAGTGAATACCTATCTTTTATCCTTCAGTGTCTCATCCTGGAAGCGCTGTCCCAAGTAGTTGTCTTGGAATACTCTTCAGTCCTTCTGTCTTGCATTTTTGAACTACTGCTATAATAATTTATGACCAAGTTAGTGAGTTAACGGTGCAAATTTAGTACAATTGCTAGTTGGAGATCAGAAGCCCCAAAATGGGCTAAAATCAAGGTATTGGCAAGGCAGAATTTCTTCTGAAATTTCTAGGCAAGAATATGCTTTCTTGCCTTTTCCAGTTTCTAAGAGCTACCACTCCTCACAGTTCATGGCTTTCTTCTCCCATCTTCAGCCCAGCAGGGATACACCTAGTCTTTCTCATATTGCTATCTCCCTGGGTCTCTCTCCTCTGCCATTCTCTTCTATGTTTTTAAGGCACTTATACTATGATTCATTGGGTTTTCTGAGATGATCTGTGATAATCTTTTCATTTAAGTTCATCTGGTCGTTAAGCTAACTTCTTAGTTAGAACTCTGCTAATCTATAGTTAGAACTCCGCTTTGCCACAGAGTTTAACACAATCCGAAATTCCAGAGATCAGGACACAGATGCCACCGGGTGTCCACAACAGGATAATCAGTACACAGATTCTTGCTAGTCACTTGCCTAATGGCTTTTATTTCGTAAAAGTTTGAAACCCGTCCAATCCCCTGGTGCTGCATTGCTCAGAATACAATTCTGTTTTCATCAGCTCTCACCTGCATTATAGTAAGAGTCCTAATAATCTTCCAGCTTTTGGTTTGCCGTATTTTCATGCAGTGCATGCAGCCTTTTTCTTAGGGAGCAGTGTGCATTTAGCCTAAAGCATGCTCCCTTCATTGCATGTCCTCAGGCTCTTCTCCTGGCCCATATCTTTGTTCCCCTTATCAACTTCAAAACTTGGTGGGCTTTGGGCCAACTCCCTGGCCACAGAATCATTTCTAGGTTTTGTTCTTTGCAGTCATCCCTATCCTCTCTCTGTCTTGGGCTTTTCTTTGCTTTCCCTATATTTTGTCCCTTTGCTCGCCTCTTCTCTTTTTTTTTTTTAATTTCCTTCTCTCTTCCCATTTTTCCTTTCTTTTGTCCATTTTTTTTTTTTTTTTTTTTTTTTTTTTTTTTTTTTTTTTTTTTTTTTTTTTTTTTTTTTTTTTTTTTTTTTTTTTTTTTTTTTTTTTGTCTTTTTGAGACAGGGTCTCACTATGCAGTTCAGGCTGGCCTTAAGCTCACTTTGTAGCTCAGGCTGGTCTTGAACTCACAATAATCCTCCTGCCTCAGCCTCCCAAGTGCTGGGCAGGCATGTGCCACCACGCCCGGCTCCATACTCCCTTTTTCTATTTACTTTTTTCCTTCCCTTTTCTTTCTTTCTCACCTTTTTAATTTCCTCTGCCTTTTTTTCCTCTCTTTCCTGCTCTTTCTTTCTTAAGTTGTCTCAAACCTGAAAAGCAACTAGAAAATGTCTAGTTCTCTTTTTCTTAGACTAGAACTGCCCTCATCACAGAAGTGTGAGCAGGAAGGAGTGAGAGAAGGCACTTTGAGTAATTGTCAGGTATGATAAGGATGACAATTGTGCTTTCATCCAAATTATAGACAGAAATGTTGAACATGATTGAGGTAAGTAAAAACCCTGGGAATGCTGTTAAAATATCCCTCCAAGTTAATACTAAAGCATTAATTGACATTCAGTTATTAATATGCCATCACCAAGCTGAAGAGGAAAGTGTGAGCAATAATGTAGTCTCTAGGGAATCCTGAGAACTAGACTTAACATTTCAGAGAAATGTTTTTTACTCACTCACTCATTTATTTTCATTTATTCACTCATTCATTTGTTCATTCAATACAGTGGTCACTCAGTGGTCATTTGGGCATTTTTACCTGAGCACTTTTGGTAGTGGCATCTATAACAGAGCTTTGAAGTGTTGGAATGCCAGCCGTCCTGCCCACTCAGAAAACAAGTAATTGGCTTCCTGTGTTTTGTTTTTAAATGTAATAGCAAACATTCCCTAGTCACTGCCCAAGTTTGGACCCCAAGCCTTCTGCTTTAGACTTTTCATTCACTGACTACTGACTGGCACACACATCATTACAGCAGACACTGCCCTCTGCTTTGCTTAAATGGATTGGTGATTGTGATGATCTCTTTTCATTAGATTAGCTCTCTGCTTTACAACCCTGGAAAAAAATCAGTCTGACTCCAGAATGCATGACTGGCCAAGAGTCTTTGAATTACTGGTGGTGTCCCTAGCTCATTCTCCAAGGGAGCAGAACATTGTTCCCAGTTCCCCAGCAGTATTTGACTTAAGACTTGCAATTTTTGTGAAAGTATAATAAAATACATTTTTCCCTTCCAACCCTTTATTCACATGATTTATCTATAATGCAATATCATATATTGTATCTACAATGTAATATCCAATTTTTACCTTTCTGTTCCCTCCTTTATCTGGACCACCATCACCTTCCATTTGAATTGTAGCAGAATGTTTAGCAAGCTCCATTCTTCTTGCCTTGTCTACCTCTAGATTTTGTTCATACCATAGCCAGAATGATGATCCTAAAAGAAAAATCCACTCAAGTCACTACTAAAGACCCTCAGTGGCTCCCTATAAGCTTAGGGTTAATCTCCTCTCTTCTCCCTGAAGACCTTTTGTCATTTGGTTTGAACTTGCTTCCACAGTTTGTGGTTTCCACACTCTTTATTTTATTGTCTGCTCTCCCTATTTTTGCCAAATTATTCCCCAGGTGTGCCTTTGTATTTTCTACTCTGCACTCTGAATGCCCCACTTTCTTAATCTTATTCTGGAATACCTCAGGCTTTGCTTGAACATATCAGAGAAATTCTCTAACACTGATCTTACCAAAAACAAGAATAATTGGAAATTCATG
This sequence comes from Ctenomys sociabilis, assembly GCA_004027165.1. Taxonomy (NCBI): domain Eukaryota; kingdom Metazoa; phylum Chordata; class Mammalia; order Rodentia; family Ctenomyidae; genus Ctenomys; species Ctenomys sociabilis. The sequence continues at coordinate 69,318 of PVKA01006413.1, forward strand.
CCTTTATACTTATATGATTTTGAATAGCTGATTAGACTAGTAGGTGCTTAGTTCTTTGAGGGTACGATTTATGCTTTATGTTTCTATGTTCACAAGCACTGAAACATAGAGGTATACATTTTAAAACTGTTGAAATTAATCAGTAAATATTGTCACGCTAGAACATGCTTGTGTGGTTGTTCATGAGTCCTTGGCACTGTTTAAACCTTTGCATATGTTTTACCACAGAGAGAGAATGAATGTGTACCCCGAGGTGACTGTTTTGGTCAGTATGCACTGAATTGTGACTTAAATATCACAGAAACGGGAAGCTAACTCAAGAAGCCATTCCGTAACCACCCCAAGACTTACTCCTTTGTTTTCACATTTATTCACCACAGTAATGACCTCCTAGGAGACTGTAATCTCTTTCTGAAACAATCTGAAGAAGCCCTGGCTTCCTCCTTAGTGAATGACAGCCTGAAGCCCGCATGCTGACTGTAGGTATCAGTGACCCTGTAACTAATCAGACCCAGAATGATACATCTGAATAATAACCATATGGCATATGCTTTTCTCAATCTCTATCCTTTTCATTAACCTTATAATTTGACATTGTCTGCTTGTGCCAGTTTTCCAAGCTCAATATTCCCTCTTTTTTATCCTCGTATGCCTCAGTCAATACAATAATGACGTCTTCAATCTTTTCCAAGTTTTTTTTAGCAGTACTTGAGATAGTTGGGAGTTAAATGTAGGCAAGAGCTGTGTAACTGGAACTTACCTTCCAGTCCCTACCTTACCTGCATGTGTCTTATACCTTCAATGTGGGAAAATGTCTTTCTAATATTATTTTGGCTTGTAACACAGTCCTTTTTACAAGTGAACTTCCCTTAAGCATATACTATGTATCAGACATAAAACTTTCATAAAAGCTACAGAATAAATGCCATTATCTACCTTCTATTGATAAGGAAATTATACCCGTTTTCTCAAGTTTATACAGTTAGTAAATGCTGAGTCAAGTTTCACACTAGTATCAGTCTGATTCCAAATCTTAAGAACTTTCTTTATAAATTGGAAAAAGAAATACCTGTGCCTACAGAGAAGTATTTCTGGGCCACTAAAGAGATTGAAATCACAATAAATGCTCAGTCAATTCTCCTTGCTTCACATTGTTGACTCAGTTTTGCTGCATAAGCTTTTTGTATTGATTGTGGTCAAGGTAATTTTAAAATTATGGAGTAGACTCAATCAAAAGTTTTTCTGAAATGAATATGTTAGTTATTTTATTGTGGGTAGCTAATGATGACAAAAGATGTGGTTAAGGGCAGGTTCAAATTTGCTGGAAAAATTTTCTTTTAGTACAAGGAGGTGTTTGGGTGTGGTGAACTGATTTTAATTCTGTATAAATACTGTTGCGCTCAGTCTACAGTTAAAGGTCACAATAAGCAGTGAAGGAGCAGGTGAGCCAGCACATTCCCTAAAGACAGTGACATTCTTACAACATGAGGAGGGGAGCTGAGTGACACGAAATGCCTATGTAACCTTTCCCAAGAATGCCACAATAAAAATGGGTCATGACCAGAATGGTCGCTGCCCTTGATCGTCTTTAGCATGGTTTGATTAGGCATGTGTATTGAGTATTGAAGGTAATATGGAAATGAATGAATGAATATACTACTGAATAACCCCAGTGTTTTCTAAATGTACTGTTACCTTAGTAGGCACACAGAATATCAGCAAGAGTCTTTGAAATATTTCCATAGGCATATATATATATATATATATATATATATATAATCTGAAAGAAGGATAATAACAGCCAAAATATATACATGTCAAAAATGAGTGAAGAGCTAATGTGTGTAAGGTTAAAGGAAGCATTGTTAATATACAGTGAACACTTGCGTCTTGCCTACGTGCATGTGTGCTATCTAATAAGAGTTTGCAGTACCCCAAGCATAACACCTGAATATTGATGCACAATGCTGGAGCTGCTTACCATCAAATTGATTTTTTGATAGTGGATGTTTTCAGTAATAAGTGTAATAGCTTAGTGAACATGAGCATCACCTGCCAAGTAAAGAAATGATCTGCGTAGGCAAACAATGTGTGATGGAGGTGTATAGCAACTAAGACAACCGTGTGTGTGGATCTTGATTTGATCTCCTACCAGAATTACCTACAGGACTTGTTATAGCACAAGGTCATTTGGCTCTCATCCACAGAGCTTCTGATTCAGCAGGTGGGGGTCAGGCTCAAGAATCTGCATTTCTAACAGCTGCCTACAAGATGCTACTGTTTCTGAAGGTTCAAGAACTAGTTTAAGGTCCATTCTTCTAATGCCACTTCCTACCTCTGTGTAATGTCTTAGTGAACAGATAAGGTTCTACATGAATATAAGTCAGTGAATTTAAGTGAGTTCTAAGTAAATGTTCATGACTGTTGAGGGATGTATGTATCTAAGCAAGCACTGTGTCATTTGCATAGGTATCAGTTACAAGTTGATGCAGCATTCCAGTATGTATGTGGACTATATAAGAACCTAGGCAACATCTCCCTGTGTCTGTCAGACATATGAAAAGCCTGCATAAGATCTGAAAGTATGTGGAATAACTGAATAATAGATTTGGTATCCAAAATTACGGATGCATTTTGCTGAGCTATAAAAGGCTCAAGTCAGCAACTTCTGACATTACCAGTCTTATGGACAACCCACTACTATTATGGATTACTGGACTATATTGGAATATTTTGCTGAATTCACAATGGACATTGTCATTTAAATATTGTAGGTGAGTGAATTGGGCAAAACTAAACAAAAACGGGGATACAAATGAATGATCATTTTGTATCTGCATATTCAAAATAGGTAGGATAGATATACAGCTACATTATCTTAATTCAATAAATAGCAAGATTTGTTATAATAGTTTTTTTTGGGCAGGATATCATGTCTGCATCTTGTACAATGAATAGACACTAACACAACAATATGCAATGTATTTATATTTGAAACTGTCCTACTAATTGGTTTTGAAATTCTCTCATTGTTATTTGTTTCTCAATAAAATTATTAAAACAACCAAAAGATGTGGATGCCTTTTCTACATGAAGGTACTCATCATTAATAGAAATAAACAGATATATAGATACAGAAATAATCTCCATACAGTGGGAGAACAGTAGCAATGGGTGGCTAAGGAATAAATGCACAAGAAACAAAACCCTCCATTAGCATGGTGGCACACACATATAACCCCAGCACTCTTGGAACCCAATGCCTTTTGAGCCCAGCAAAGGCATTTTAGGAATTTAATGAGACCAATAATTTTTTTAAAAGGCCTGGAGGTGTAGCTTGGTGTGAAGTCTTTGGGTTCAATCTCCAGTCCGATAAAAAGAAAAAGAATGAAAGAGGGAAATAGGAAGGGTGGAAGGAGAAGAGGAAAGAAAGAGAAAAGGGATGCATTAGGAGAAGTCAAAGTCACTGGGAGGAGCAAGTGTGGGTGCAAGCGATGACATGTGAAGTCTGTTTTAAAAATGATTAAAAATCCTTCAGAATGACAAGAAAAGTAGGTGGATGAGATATTTTTATGAGAAGGCCCACCACAGAACAAAGGCGTAAAACAAAATAGATAGATATGATAGGAAAACCCCATGCAGTTTGGAATTTCTAGAGTATAAAATATGAGATGGGACCAGGTTCCAGAGGCTGGAATGTCCATTAGAGACCTTGTAGACTATAATACAGAGCATGTGGATTTTTTCCCCAGTAAAAGAGAATCAGTGATGTTAAGAAAGGAAGAGATATCTGGTTAAAGGAGAGGAGAACAAAGAGGCTGAAGACAGGGAACTCCAGGCGCCAACAAGAAGAGACTCCGCAGAGGGAAGTGAGGTGTGACCATTAAAGCAGGGGTCGTTAAAGATACACGTAATCTCGTGAACTACTGAACTATTTTGATAATAGTGAAAATCAATCTCATTCAAAATTAAACTTCCCTGTACAGAGCATATGGTTCATAAGGAACTGCCTAGGAATGCAGAATTGTTAGGTCCATCCTGGCCAATCCACTGAGTATGTTTATTGTTTGGGTCCATTAATTTGAATTTCTAGTGCTAAGTCTTCAAAACTGTAAAAAATAGGATGGCTGTCTTGAACATAAGAGAAGAGCAAAGAGATTGAGCATTTCCATTTTGCCTATAAGGGGGTGAAAAGCTTTTTTTTTTTTTTTTTAGTTTTTGAATAAAGGTGTCGTTATGTAGTTTATGATAAAAATGACATAATAGTGATTTGGTCTCACTATGTAGCCCATGATGACCTCAAACCCTTGAATTGACAATGATCCTTCCATTCTTCCACTCAGCCTCCCGACGGGTGGGGTTACAGGTCTGTGCCAACCACCCACTAAATTTTCCCCTGTCACGAGGTTCTGGAGTTGTTCAGTCTTAGGTTGAAAACTTATGGTATTACTTTCTAGTTCTTTGATAAGGGATTTAATTCCTTTAAGCTTCAATTTCTTAGAAAAAATTTTGGTTGTACATTCATAACCTCTCTTTCTCTATGTCTCTTTTTCAGTTTCTACCCTGTCTTTCTTTGAATAAGGATCCAAACCATGTAAATGATCTCATACCTAATATGGTGTAAATATGAGCTGACCAAACCCAGCTACAGCAACAGTAAAACCCTATGAAAATAATGATGATGAAGAAAGTCGAATAAAACATCTCTAAAGTCCCTTTCAGTCCAGCACCCTTTATCTTGGTCTTCTTTTCCTCTATGATCCTGTAATAAATATCTCAGAAGATATTTATATTCTTAAGTATTGATACTGTAGAAATAGGAATATGTTTTCTGATTTCTGACCTACATTACACAATCAAGTAAAATAATTCTGATAGAAAGTAACCCAACATACAATGTAAATACACTAAAAAAGTGGCTCACAACAAGTAAACCTCTCCTTTCCCTATCAAGTGGTGGAGACTGTGTACAGAGTAATAAAAGTGAATATTCTATTGACTCACAATAAGTTTCCTGTATTCGGTCACTGGAGCTGATAATTATTTTTGTCCGCATAGAGTGCTAAAAATGAGAGAGTTATAGGTATAGATTGGTCATGTCTTTTCCTTTTAGCATACCTGGTCAGAGGGCCATGCTGCTTTTTGTACATGAACTACATCATAGGCATTTTTTCTGTGCTATGTGCAATATCTAGAAACATGGAATTGACCAGAAATGGGTTATTGATATGACCTTTGCTTAAGTTTATATCCCTGCAAAAAACAAAAAGACGAGGGTCTAACCTAAAATATGTCTTACTTGGAAAGGGAGCAGTCTCACTGTTGAGAGTGACAGTGATTTGTTTTGCAGTGCAAAAACATTTCATCTCTATTTATAAAGACAGGCTAATGAGACCAACTGATTTAGTAGCTGGATCATGGAAAGAAAAAAAAACAGATTCTATCTTCTAGTCACTTATTTTTGAAAAAAATCTAGGATTTGATTTTCTAGGTATTGTTTGAGCTCCATTCTTCTCTGTGTCTTCTCTCAGTCCTTAAACTTTGCTCAACTCACCTACTTGAAAAGTAACATCATTGCTCTCAAACACTGAAAATGCTATAATTATTATGAAAGTATATGTACAACACACAGTTTTATGCACTAACATTCAAGGCATTTCAAAGAATTCTTTTTGAATGTGTATGAGATTCTCTTTGTCAGAAATCATTGACATTGTGTATATTGGTAACTGTACTTGGGTGTTGGTGATCTCAGTTCATATTTATTGAGCACTTCTAGTAGAGAGGTGTTTTCTCAAGTTATCATTTAATCTTTATTTTTTTATTACTTTTTTATTTTTTTGTCTTTTTTTGAGACAGGGTCTCACTGTGCAGTTCAGGCTGGCCTTAAGCTCACTTTGTAGCTCAGGCTGGTCTCGAACTCACAACAATCCTCCTGCCTCAGCCTCCCTAGTGCTGGGATTACAGGCATGCGCCACAATGCCCGGCTTCATTTAATCTTTATAATGAGGATCCCAGAGTTAGGATTATTAGGACACTGTTAGAATCCTCATTTGGAAGTGTTGGGAAGACTGTGATTAGCAATATATAGAAACTTACCCAATATTTCCTAATTAAACAGAAGTGGTGTGAAGTTTGAGCACAGGTCTGCTTAATCTCAAAATCCATGCTGGCAGCCATTATGCAATACTTGAGTGTGCAAAATAGGAATGTACATGTAAACTACACCCTAAACATGAAACTTTGTGCATGATTTTACCATAATGCATTACTTTGCATTATAATTTAAATTATTATCAGTGCTTCTTTGTGTTTTAGTCTTTGGTTCTGGCAGTTAGAAATGTCTTTGAAGATTTCTGAAAGTTAGTAGTCTCACTGAAAAAAGAACATGCTTTAAGACTGAATTAATATGCCAGTGATTAATTATGTAATAGCATGCATTTCCCCTTTGAAACGTAATTTGTGTCTTCTTATATTTTCCAGCCTTACAACCTTACTCTTTTATTTAATATCCTATTACTAAATGCTTCATACTGAAAGCTCAATTCTCTACTGAGTGTGTCTGAAATCTTGCTGTAGATGCTTCCTAATGTTTGTTGCTTATTGTCACCTCCTCCTGGCCTGGTGAATCTCCAGAGTCTTCCTATTGGACATTGCAACATATATGTGGTTTCTCTATTGAATAAACACAACAAGGGGATAACTGAAGGTCCAAGTGTAAAGAGCTTATAACCACGAGTGGACCAGGTGATTGAAACCCTTATGTAAAACTGTAAGCTCATAAGGCAAAGCTTTTTCTATGTTTTTCATCTCATTCTGCATGGGAATTCATGCTGAGGAATAAATCCAGGAACCCAAGAAAGACCGTCCTTTGTACTATGAAAAGATTAGTTACTCCTGTTTCAACTTTCTTAATGACCAGCCTAGAAACCTTTTGAAGAGTATTCATAGGTACAAAACTAGCATGCTCTTTCAAAAGAGAATTGTACCATCACCTCTTTTGATTCCTAAGCCTGTCATCTTCATTGTTGCAGATGTTACCTGTTGAGTGTTTAGTCTGGATGTGACTGTATATGCTAAAAGCCTGTGTGCATCATTTTATTGAGCTCTGAATAGTCCCCTTGAAATTGGTGGATACTATTTGTTTTATTTCCATTTTTACTAAAGAATAAATTGAATCGCTTATGTGAATTACCTAAATTATCTCTTAAGTAATCAACTTCTCCACTCTTTTCCTAAAATAAAGACTGGAAATAGACCTAGCTTTAATACAAATATTTAAGATAGACTTATGTGTGAAACCATAATTTTGGCTGCAAAAATCACTGTGTATCCTTTAAAACCTTGAAGTTTTAAAGAAACTGCTTTTAATACTATGAAGTTTATTTCAAATATATTTTGAGTTGTGAAAATGAATATAGCACCCTACTTCTGCAATGTCATTTGTGAAAGTCTTCTATGGAGTATTTTACTAGAATGTGTGTCACTAGTAAAGATTAATGAGTCCATTGACCTGTACAAATAGAAGCAGTTCTCTAATATAAATTCATGGAAGGAATAAAGCAAAACTGTTTATGATTAGCCATGGAAACATTCAGTGACTATAACTCATATGCCTGCTGTATGCTATCTGATTAGCTTTATACAGACTTTTCTTTATGTCTGATTGTGTCAAAGATTAGAAATGAACTGGATAGTATATTACACTTGACTGATGTCTTAAAACTGCACTGGACACAAAAATTCCTTTGAGTTTTATAGAAATTCCATGTCTGGAGGAAATGCTTAATAACTTTAATCAAATCAAAGATGTTATGTTTCTTTAGCATGTCAAAAGTATATACTTTAAACAAATTTCAATACATTGACACTTTTGTACACACACCAAATCAGGCTTAAATAAATTGTCCTGCTTTTTATATACCCAGACCCATTCATAAAATCATGTAAAATATTTAATTTTTCATTAAGTTGGGGATTTGTAAAACATGCATAAAATATAAAATAATGTCTGTCTGATAAAGTAAATACAAGCAAATATTTGAGAAAATTATGAATCCTTAAAACCTATAAAATCTAATTTTCTATGTAGTCTCATGACAGAAATATATTTTTGGTTAGAAACTCTTAAATTCCTAAAAATTTAGTTCATATTTTCTTTACTTTCTAGAAATCCCCTCTGACTTTTGGAAAATAGAAAATTGCAAAAGGCTGAAGCTGAAAGAAAACTTTCTTGTTTTTGTTTCTTCTTATTTTTTATTTTTAATTTATATTTTTGGTACAGTGTCTCACTGCCCAGCTTGGACTCATCATGATTCTCCTATTTTCAGCCTCCCTAGAGCTGGGATAACTGACTGGTATGTGCCACCACGCCTGGACCAGTCTCCGGCTCAGTGCGTCCCCGGGGTGGAGCGGGTAGGCCATGTGAGACCAGGGAATGAACCTAGATCCCTGAAGTTGCCAAAGCAGGTGCTTAGTCTTCTGAACTATCTTGCTGGCCTTATTGTTGTCCTCTTCTTGTTAGGCCTTTGTAGTGTTCCTTTTATGTGCTATAATTGACAAATACAGTGAAATGTTTACATTTAAAAAATATGGTGATGAAAGACACATTGTCATTAATGTTTCTAAATATGACCTCTTTGCTTCAAATGTACTAATCCTATTGTTCCTGTCACTTTCTGAAGCAGTTATAGAAGTCATTTTTCATAGCATCTTTAGTTGCACCACCATGACTATTTTAGAGTCTTAAATTGAATTCAGAATCTTTATCTTTTGTGGTCATTTCAACCTTGTGGAAGAGCCAGAAGTTGGGATGCCTCATTCTGGAGAATTAATTGAATCAGGACACACTGTAATTTAATTTTGTTGGTATTTTTTGTAGTAATTGTTATTTTGCTTAGTATCTGGCTACCTTTTGCATGCCCCATTTTTCCGTAGATTATTTTTCTTTTGTGATGCCTCTCTGTTATGCCACCATACTTTGGACCATGCTGATTTTGCACTGAAACCACCACAGTGATCCAAATAAACCTTTCCTCTTTTGACTTTGGGAGATGTTTATTCTGTCTCTCCAATGAGAAAATAACTAAGATGGCTCTAGTTGTTGTGATATTCTAAATACTAGTTATTTGTTCAAGAAAGAGCTAGAAGTTTTTTCCTATTCTATAGGTTTTCCTTTCACCTTTCTAGTTGTTTCCTAGGCTATACAATATTCCTAGACTATTGATTCTTGGTGTCATTTCTTATGCAATTGGGATTTTTCCATAAAGACCTTACTTGTATCTACATCAAAAATAATTTTAGCTATTTTATTTAATTGTTTCTGGTTTTTTATTGATTTTATTGAGAAACAAAGAGCAATGAGACAGTTGCAAAACTGATTAATAGTTCAGTTTCAATCTGTTTTAACATTTAGATCTTTTATCCATTTTGATTTTAATTTATTACTTTATGAGAGACTTAGGTCTAGATCCAATCTTCTGTAGATGGATAGACAGTTTTCTCAGCACCATTTCGCAAAGAAGCTACCCTTATTTCAGCATAACTTTTCATCACCTTTGTCAAAGATCAGCTTGCTGCATGAGCTTGGAGTTGTTTCTGCATCCTCAGTACCTGTGATTAATTGACTAATTGTCAACACGAGTGGTAAATGCTCAGCTTAATTAAATTAGCATGGTTTGGGGTGTAGAAAGTCCATTGAAAGAAGCTTGTTGGAATGGATACGAATAGAATATGAGGGAAGGATTTCAGCTGATCTTTCTTGGAAGACCTTTGTTGTGGTTGCGGTTCTTGGAAGAGTTTCAGTAGTTTTTCTTCAAAAGGGCTTTGGTTACTTCCTTTCTTTGTGAGAAGCTTCCATTCTCATCTTCTTGGACACAAGAAACTGGCATGAGCTCCAAGCCCTCAACTAGATTCTTTGACTCTCCAGTGTGCAGACAGATGTCTTGAACTCTTCTACATTTAACTCCGTGGGTGGATATTGTCAACTAATAGTATAAATCTTGTGTCTTGCCTTAAATCTATTTCTCTTGCAAACTCTGACTAATACAATTGGTCCACTAATCTGTACGTCTATTTTTTAGTCATGTGAGCTTTGTAGTATAAATTGAAGTCCAAGATTCTGATACCTCCTGCATGGCTCTTGTTACACAGGACTGGTTTTGCTAATTTGTAGGTCTCTTCTTGTTTCATATAAATTGTAGAATTGTTTTCTCTAGTTCTTTGAAGAATGCTATTGGTGTCTTGATAGGGATTATGTAAATTCTACATAGCAGTTTTGGAATTATGGGCATTTTGACTACTGTGGTTCTGCATTATCAGGAATAGGATAGTTTTCCATTTTCTGATGTCCTTTTAATTGTAGAGCTGTTTCACCTCATTGCTTAGTTTAATTATGAAATATTTAATTCTCCATGATGCTTTTGTTTTCCTAATTTCTTTCTCTGTGAGTTTATTGTTGTACAGGAATACAATTGATTTTTGGGTTCCTTTTCTATCATATCATTGCTGAATTTGGTTACTAAATCTAAGAACCTTTTGCTGGAATATTTTGGATCTTTTATGTAGAGGATCATGTCATCTGAAAATGATAATTTGAATTCTTTTTTATTCATATCCTTTCACTTGTCTGATATCTCTTATGTTTAATGTTTGGAGAATTATATTGAACAGGAATGATGCAAGTGGACATTTTTATATTGTTCCTGTTTTTAAAGGAAAGCTTTCAGATTCTCTTCATTTGATATGGTAATTTCTGTTTGTTGGCCATAAATAGTTTTTATGAAATTGAGGTAAAATCTTTCTATTTTCTTTACAATTTTTAAGTCCAACTTTTTATTCATTTCACTGAGAAAAAAAGATAAAATAGCAATGAAATAGCTTCAAAACAGGTTAGTAGGGCAGTTACAAAAATTAATACTTTGCATATTGTCTTCATAGCAGTTACTCAGAGGACAAGATACAAACATGATATTTTGTTTAAATAATATTATCACAGACCTTTCCCCTCAATAAATTAAGAGAACATAGCTGTATATCTATCCTATCTTGTGTATGCATATATATATATATTTTTTTTTTCTTTCTTTTTGTTCCGACAACAAAATGGCCCTTTATTTACATTTTTGCAAAGTTAGTAACATGTGACACAAGGTTGCTTAGCGACCAGTAGCTGACCTTAACCTGAAAGGATGTTTATCTCAGGATTGGTTTGATTTAGGTACTGAGACCTAGTCCCACCTACACACATTTGATCAATTTCCTAGCTTCCATGGCTCCCAACATATCCTCCCTTTTTGTTTTGTTTTGTTTTGTTTTGTCAGAGGTAGGTGTTCCATTGCAGTTAGAGATGCTGTATTTGGAAAAATCTTTAAAGGATCTTTTCATACTCGACAGCAGTCCAAAGATTGTAGGTACTTGGATTCAGCAAAATAATCCAAAATAGTCCAATAGTCCGTAATAGTGGGAGTTATCAGCACAACTGACAATTGTCCAACGTTGTTGACTTGAGCCTTTTACAGCTCAGCATATTAACATAGCTTTACTTGTTTATACCTCATGTTTACACTTTTCTGCTGAATGGTTAAGAGCAAGTTAAAGCAATACCTGTATAGCTAAAAGTGTAACTTTTACTACCTGACAAAGTTAGTCAGATCTGCTCAGGATTTACTCTGTATCCATGTACAGCACCTTGCAGACCTTTTTCTGTGTCAGCGATCTGGATGAGTCATGGCCATTGCTTGACCAATTTGCTCTCTGTGAAAGCCTGAGAGAAATTTTTCTCTCTAGATGATTCTCTTTAGGCACGCTATACATTTCCATCACTTTCCTCTGTGGCTTCATGATCTCCTTGATTAGAGAATTAGGGACACCACCACTTCTAGGGAGTGCCCAGGCCTGGCATGTGTGTGAGACCTACCACCCATTCACTGGATCCACTTCTAGCCAGCGCCCAGGCCCAGGGTGTGTGGGACATCCACGCACTCACCACACACTCATCAGACAGGCCTTTTGTGGAACCCTGCAACAGAATTCCTGTGGAGAGGCTAGGGACCAGACCCACCCAGCTAATCCAGAAGCAGAACATCTTGCCAGAGGATGATAGCAGGTTCATGTCTGTAGGCTGCAATAGGAAGAAGTCAAGCAGAGTAGCCAGACACAAGCCTGGACTACCTGGATGATTTCAAACTTGGTAGATCTGGACATGGTAAACTGAGATACTTTGCTAGACCTAGATCTATGAGAGAATCTTCTCTCTTTCTTTCTTGATCAAGAGAGGGGGTGACAGCTGAGGTGAACTAGTTTGCCTGGAAGACCCTAGGTACATCCACAGGAGGTGGTCAGACATAACTTAGGGGAACTAATTTAAATACAAATTCCCAGTTTAATATCTGCTTAGCTATATGGTCATAATGTTTTCTCTTTTAGTTACAAAAGTTTGTCAACAGCTAAGTATCACTGCCCATTATTATTGTTGATGATTGTTCTGTAAATACAAAACTGTAACTGCCTTACTCACATAATCTCTCTTGAGTAATAATATCAGTAGGTGCTAAGGTAATAGCTGCACAAAAGCTCTACCACAAAGGTCAGAGAACAGTATATAACATGACAAAGGGAAGGAGCAAAATGAATTTTCAGGCCCTGAGCCCACCCAGAACAAATGCAGGAGACACTAACATAGAAGAAATTGGAAATCACACACCTGAAATCTCTGATATAATAGCATCTGATGTAGAAAATAAACAGCAAAGGGCTGGCAAAATAGCTCAGCAGACTAAAGTGCCTGCAAGCAGGTGCAGGGGCCAGGTGTTCGATCCCTGGACCTGTATGCTGGCCCTGAGCCTAGGGTTGGTGAGACCATAGTTGATACTGGGCATGGAGGCACACGCCTATAATTCCCTCACTTGGGAGGCTGGAAATAGGCAGATCACTATGAGTCCAATCTAGTAGTGAGACCCTGAACACTCTGTAGACCCTCCCCCTCAAAAAAAGAAACAACTGCGGAAATGTATAGAGGAAATCAGATCAGAAATAATCTCTGAACTAAAAAAGAAATATTTATAATGAAAGAATTACGCAATGCTTCTAAGAAGACACTGATAAAAAAAATAGAGGAGAATAGAAAAATGATGGAATCTTTGAGAGAACAATATAGGAAAGAATGGAATGCATGAAACAGATTCAAAGAGATATGCAGGAAATGAAAACCTCAATCACTAGCTGGCAAAAATGTTTGACTGAAAGTGAATATAGACTTTCAGACCTTGAAGACATCATTGCAGCTAGTGAAAAGGTAATAAAGTATTCTTAAAAAACAACTAGGATGCAGGAAAAATTCAACATCTGCAAGACAGTGCAGAGTTGACCAACATAAGACTAATAGGCATCAATGAAAAAGATGGAGTCAATACAAATGATATAAAAAGAATATGGACAGAAGTAATAACAAAAAAACTTCCCTAATATGGGGAACTAATCTGACACTCATCTAACTGAAGTATATGGAACTCCAAATAACATCAACCCAATTAAAACCACTCCCAGAATATAATAATCAAGATTCCAGAAATCTTGATTAGCACAAGAACAATACACTAAAAGCTGCTAGAGAAAAGAAACAGATGACATTTAAAGGAAAATGCATCGGGGTGACATCAGATTTCTCTTCACAAACATCAAATGAAAAACAGCATGGAGCAAAGTACTACAAGTCTTGCAAGAGAACAAATTTCAGCCCAGACTGATGTACCTTGAACAACTCTCTTTCAAGTATAATGGAGAAGTAAAATACTTCCATGACAAAGAACAGCTAAAGAATTCCAAGATGACAAAGCCAACCCTACACAGACTACTAAACAATATTCTAAAGAGGGATCAAAATGATCACAGCTCCACAAATGAGAATGGAACCAACCAACCAAATAGGACAAACAATTAAACACAGGAGAAGAAGAGATATATAACAGCAGGTAAATAACACATTAATCAAAATGTTGGCTGGCCTTGTGGCTCTTCTATTTCTCCAACTCTGACTTGTGATCTTAGGTTGTTAACCATCCAGAAGAAAAGCTGATTAGTATCCTGCAGCATATGCCATTCACTTTGGCTTATCTGACTCAAGTGATTTTACTTGTACATTTCCTTTTGTATTTCTGCTTTTCTCTTGTTATACTAGGGAGACTATATGATATTTACACATGTGTGTCTGGTTTATTTCACTTATGAGTATATGTTCAAGTGGCATCCACTTCAGTATAAATGCTTCAAACTTATCATTCTTAATAGCTGAGTAATACTCCATTATATAGCAATACCACATCTTTTTCAACCATTCCTCATGTGATGGACATCTTGGTTGTTTCCAAGATTTTGCTATCACACATTGTGCTGCTATAAACATAGGTACACATATATCTCTATGATACAATGTATCCAGATCCTTTGGGAAAATTCCCAGTAGGGGGATAGCCGGCTTGAATGGGATTTCTAGTCCTACTCTTTTGAGGAG
>PVKA01006414.1:0-65883 GCA_004027165.1 Ctenomys sociabilis
ACTATGCAGTTCAGGCTGGCCTTAAACTCACTTTGTAGCTCAGGCTGGTCTCAAACTCACAACAATCCTCCTGCCTCAGCCTCCTGAGTGCTGGGATTACAGGCATGCGCCACCACGCCCGGCTATGCTCACCCATCTTTATAGCTGCAGTTTGTAATAACTAAATCTTGAAAACAGCCCAAATGCCTGCCATGCAATGTATGAATTAAAAAATATGTGGGTTTTTATACAGTGGCATACTTAGCCATAAAGAAAGACAAACTTGAGACCTTTGTAGCCTTGAAATTACAGTCTTAAGTGAAATAAACTGGACATATACATGTAAATAGTGTGTTTTCACTGTGGTGTAAGAAACTAAAAGTGTAAATAAAAACCAAAATGTATAATAGATATTGTGAAATAGAAAAAGTTCTAAAGGAAAGAGGATCTGTGTGTGTGTGTGTGTGTGTGTGTGTGTGTGTGTGTGTGTGTGTGTGATACAAAGCTTTATAAATGAATGAGAGGGAGAAGAGAGAAAAGAGAAACTAAGGTATAGCATGTATAGACACAGGTTCCTGGGGCTGGGGATTTGGCTTAGCAGTAGAATGCTTGCCTAGCAAGCTAGAAGCCCTGGGTTCAGATCTCAGCACCAAAAAGAAAATTAAGCCACTCTTAAAACACAATTTAACCCAAAAGAATACAAGAAAATTGACAAAGACTGAAAACCAACAAGGTAACAGATACAAGTTCCCTGTGATGAATGTGATCATTACATGTATCTAAATGGTACCAGTAAACTTTAAAACAAACAAAAGAACAGCCAGATATGGTGGCACACACCTATAATCCCAGCTTTTCAAAGGCAGATGCAAGAGGATCATTGTGAACCAGCCTGGGCTACAAAATAAGCTTAAGGCTAGCCTGAATACATAGTGAGACCCTGTCTCAAAAAGACCAGAAAAAAAAAAAAGAACTGAGGAAAAGAACAAGACAATTTCTCCTGTAATTTATGGTCAATTCAGGCTTCACTAAGTAGTTTTTGTTCAGTGTAATAAGTGAAATCACAGTTCTTTGATTACCTTTTTTTAGGGTCACATGTAGCATTTTGAGTATGTCCCCTTAGATGTTAGAAACAAAATCAGATAAAAGACTTGATGACAAGTAAAATGTAAACCTCTCCCTCCCTCCCTCTTTCCTTCCTCCCTCCCTCCCTCTTTCCTTCCTCCCTTTATTTCTGTGGGGCTGGGATCAAATGCAGGGCCTCGAATGTGCTAGGCAATTACCCTAGCAGTGATCCACATCCCTAGCCTCTTTTAGAGTTGAGTTCTGTTTATAAAGAACAAGGCTCTGCTTCTAAAAACAGTCAACAGGATACATCACCTGCACATTTAATTTGTACAGTGTCATTAGCACCTCACCCTTTGTTTCCACTGTATTTTTTTTTCTGATTTTAGCAATAATCTTCTGCTTCAGCAAGTTCCAGAACACACACATTAAAAAAAATAGCATTGATCTGTAATCCCACCACTGAGAGATAAATCTCAGTTACTATTTTGGTACTTGTATATGTTATTTTGTTTATGTATGTGTGTGCTGAATATACCCATACTTTATATACTTGACATCTTTATACTCCAAGTACATACCTATATCTTGCTTTCAGTATTTATTATCAATAAAACTTTTCCCCATAGTTCTTCATGAATTTTTTGCTGCATATTATTTTCATATTCATGTCCCTCAACATAACGCTTTCCTAGTTTTTCTCTATAATAAATAACATTGCAATTAACCTCTTTTTCTATGAATCTTTCCTTGGGTAGGATCTGAGACACTATGTACATAATGGTTGATTTTTCAAATCCTGGCTCAGTTGCTTTATGGCTAGATGAGTGTGGTGCAAGGTGAGCGTCCCTAATCCCAACATTTGAAATGTGCCAGAGGCAAAAACATTTTGAATTATGGAGCATCAACCAGTAACTGTGTAAATTTTAGGCTCCAGAACCTAAAACACTCTTGGTCTTAGGCATGTACTTAACTCTGATCTTCACATTCCTCTTCTGTAAAACAAATATTTACTAGTTCAGAGTGTTTGGAGATTAGATGAACATGCTGGGTAGGAATGTAGCCTAGTAGTAGAGTGCTTGCCTCATATGCACAAGATGCTGAATTGATTCCTATAGTGCAGGAAAGAAGGGGGGCAAGCATAAGCATTCAGAATAACACCTGGCATGTGATCAGCACTCGCATTGACTTGGGGCGTGGTTGCGACAAGATGTCATGATTTATTTCATTCAGACTTATCTTCAGCTCACTATGCAGCACAGGCTGGCCTCAAACTCCCAAGTACTGGGATTACAGGCATGCGTCACAATGCCCAATGTTAGGTATTATTTTAACTGGTGTTCCGATACATAAAGTAACTTTTTTCTGTATTTTAATGACAAGAATAAGTGATTTTTTTTTTTGAGGTAATCACTTCAACATCTTATTTATTGATTTTTCCCCCCCTAGGTATACAAGAAGAGATGTTCTTCCACTAGGAAAATTTACCATGAACCTGAGTGGTTGCCCACGGAATAGTACCTTCACAGAACACTTATATCGAATTATTCAACATCTTGTTCCAGCAGTAAGAGCTGTATAAATAGGAATTCTAAACCTGAGCATAGAACAGATCAATCTAATTGTCTTTTATTCAACTGAAATATTTAACTTTGAGATTTGAATAGATTTCTTTTTCTTTTCTTATTTTTTAAAAAATCTTCTATTTATTTATTTGGTCTTGCTATGCAGTCTAGACTCATAGTGATCCTGCTGTTTTAACTTCCCCAGCCCTAGAATTACAGGCATGTGCCACCACACCCAGTTTTGGTGGCCAGTACAGCATGCTGTACTGGGGATTAAACCCGGTCCTTGCGCTTCCCAGGCAGGCACTTAGACTGCCGAGCTGTCTCCCCAGCTCCTTGAATAGATTTCATTTAAGGGAAAACAAAGCATGTCAAGTTACATAATTTAAAACACAGTTTCACATTACATATTTATTCCTTAGTATAAATTTTTGTGAGTCTAATGATTAACACAATTAGACTTAACTCCTTTAAAATTGTACTCACAATGTTGATGCCAAGTTGTGCAACTTAATGTCTTTTGTACACATTAGAATGTCAAATCTAAGTCTAAATTATATGAGCTGAGGTAATAAAGATCTCTGTCTTCATTGCTCCAGTTTTAATTCCAGTTTGTCTTTATTTCCCAACACAGTGGGAAATAGACATAAAAAATGCAGTTTGTGAATGGTAGGGTCTTGGGAGCAAGGGAACTGCTTCTGATAAGGTATGTGACTGGAAACTCTGAAAATTGGAGCTGAGCCAGCTTTTCCACTCCTCCGTTTGTCTGGTTTGTCCAATGTCCAAGGGTTGGAGCTGTCCAGCCCCTTCAGGAGCAGCAGTAGGCCAGAACAGACAAGCAGTTCTCCCTGTGAAGAGTCTTGTGGACTCCAAGAGCTGTGGTGTCAACTTGCAATTTCTTACATTAGAAATTAAAGTTGAAAGTATGTTATACTGATTTCTTTGAAAAAATTGCATATAAATATTATAGAAAAACTTCCCAAACAAAAATACTAGCACTAGCTCACATTTCTTTTATATTGTTATAAATCTCTTTTTTTCTTTTTTTAATGTATTTAGCACAGGGTCTCACTACACAGATCACACTCCTAGTGATCCTCCTAAGCGCTGGAATTACAGGTGTGCACCACCACGCCCAGTCTCAGTTGCCATCTCAGCACACCCCAGGGGTGGGGCCAGCTAGGGATTAAACCCTGGTCTCTGTATCTGCCTAAGCAGGTGCTTTAATCCAGCCAGCTATCTGGCTGGCCCAATATATTGTTATAAATCTCTTAAGGTCTAGATTATTGGGAGATCCCTAGATATTTATGTCTATTTCAACATTTAGTCTTGTAATGCAGTGTTTTTATTGATGTGTGTTTTTTTTTTTTTTTTTTTTTTTTTTTTTTGGAAGGGGGGGTGTGGAACTGGGGATTGAACTCAGGGCCCTGCACTTTCCAGGGAAGCACTTATTCCACTGAGCCATCTCCCCGGCTACCAAGTGTGCTCTGTTCTAGACTTCAAAAATTTGTTGAGAAGCTATACATAAGTCTATGATGGATAAATATTCTCCCTGTTTTTTAGGGGTAGGGAACTACTACGATTTGAATCTAGGGCCTTGCACGTACTAGGCAAGTGCTGAATCTCTGAATTATCTCTCTTTTTTATTTTGAGACAGGGTTTTACTAAGTTGTCTAGGCTGGCCTTGAACTTGCCATTTTCCTGCTTCAGCCCAGTGAGTAATGAAGATTACGGATGTGCACTACTGCACCAGGCCTTTCTTCTTGACCTGAAAATTTTATTTTGTGTTTTGCTAGTTTATGTTTGGTTAAAGAAGTTCAGCCTCTGGATATCTGAAACGTAAATGGCAGTTGTCTACCATTTGTGGGCTTTGGCAAAATCAAAATTTTTTAAGACTGTTAAATGTGACATTTGAGAATAAGGCAGCTCATAGACTGAAATACTGATATAGGATGTAGATGATAGTTTTGTTTCTAAAGACTTCCAGAAACTACATCCAATATACCCCTAGATATTTATAAGATCATTATATCTGAAACACTGCTTTAATTAAAATTTATATATTTTATTAAAACAGAAACAGATTGTTGATCATTAAAAAAATCTTTTGCAGTCTTTTCGCCTTCAGATGACTATAGAGAACATGAACCAGTTGAAATTCATTCCTCATAAAGACTATACAGCCAACCGCCTGATCAGTGGACTCCTCCAGCTGCCCAACAACACTTCACTCATCATTGATGAAACCCTACTGGAGCAGGGGCAGCTGGACACCCCAGGTACACGCATGGAGGCTTCTCTTCCTTTTCTGACTTCCAGTGTTAAAGTCAGGTCTGTTGTTAATGACTATAAAAGGATGTCTGTGGACAAAGACAAGCTCAACAGATATTTAAGGAAAAATCTTGGCATATACACTTAATTAAAGCACATAACTAATTGTGCCAACCAGCGTTGTTACTCTAAAAATGCAGGAGTAAAATACTAATTTAAGAGCTTACATGGGAAGAGGTTTTGTCTTTATCTGTTAGCTCAAGAGAACTATAGAAAAAATCCAGTAGAACATTTATACCTCTTGACCTTTTTTTTTTTAAACAGCCTCATTACCTTCAACCTATGTAGCCCAAACTTCCAATTAGTGGCAGTCCTCCTGTCTCAGCTTCCAAATTCTGGGATTACAAGCATGTGCCACTACACCCAGCTAATGTGAACCTGTTAAAAACATTTTTTAGGGGCTCTGAATGTAGTCATTGGTACAGTGCTTGCTTTGCATCTGGGAGGCCCAGGTCCAGTCCTCTGCACTACAAAAACAGCCCAACACTTTTCAGAGCTTCTCTAGGAAACATTTAGTAGATCAGATTATTTGAAATAATCTGTTACAGGTATGTTATAAAATCATAGAAAAGTAGCAGGTATGATGATACATGCCTGTGATCCCAGCTATTCAAGAGCAGAAGAATTGCAAGTTTGAGTCCAGGCTGGGCAGCTCAGTCCCTGTCTGAAAATACAAACAATATTTATAAAGGCCAGAGATACAGCTCAGTGATGGAGCACTAGCCTAGCATGCAGGAGGCCCTGGGTTCATACCCCAGAGCCCGTGTGCACACACAGCCAGAAAGTGCTTGGATCGACAGACTGCAGGGAGACACTTGCTAGTGATAGGGTAAGAGGCAAAGGGAGAAGGAAAAGTGACACAGACTGGGAACATTGAAGGAAGAGGTGAGGACAGAATTGTCAAAGTTTAGTACCCCTGCCTCCGTACAGGAGTACTATCACCTCAGCTCTACGACCTCACCTAGGAAGTGACCTTACTTGCCAAGATCCCATTTTTTTGCCTGTTAGACTCTACCACTAGATTTGGGAAACATTTAGTTTAGTGACAGTTGGTTTAATATAATGACCAGTGTTTCATATCCTTTATCTAAGCAGTAGGAGCCTCATGGATTGTGATCATCATCAGCTAACCCAGTCTTTGTAGGTGATTTTATATTTTAGAGAAGGGTCTACAGAGTGTTCAAAATCTCACTACTAGATCAGACTTGTAGTGATTCACCTGTTCACAGCTTCTCAAGAGCTAGGATTACAGGGTGCACCACCACTCCCCGTGTCAATTGCTGTCTCAGTGTGCCCCGGGGATTGAACCCCTGGCTCCTGTCCCTGTTGGCAGGTGCTTTAATCTGCTAAGCTATTTGGCTGGCCCTTGTGTAGGTGATTAAAGCCAAATGACTGACATGGTCTTGCTCTTACAGGTGTTCATAATGTGACTGCCCTGACCAACTTGATAACCTGGCAGAAGGTGGATTATGACTTCAGTTATCACCAGATGGAATTCCCCTGCAGTATCAATGTTCTTATCACCTCAGAGGGGCGGTCACTCCTCCCGGTACCATGGGTCATTTAAGTGGAGGGAGGTTACATTTGCGAAAGATAGCTATCCATTTGTTTTTTTCTTGGTGCTGATTAATAATAAGGGAGGCAGTTATTCTCATCCTGCTGTGGAATGAGACCTGTCGAGAATTGTATAGCAGCAAATCCCATGATTACCCAAGCTTGTGGTATAAGAAGCTGCTATCTAGGCATAAAAGTAGGTCTTCTGCAGAGTGCCTGAATTGTTTCCAGGCTATTCTTGATGCTTATGTCCTATTGTTTTCTGCTAGTCTTAAGTGAAAATATTTTAAAGTTCCTTATAAAATGTCCCTCATCACTATTTGAATTTCTTTATGGTGAAATTACATATTCATTACAATGTCTTACCAGAAATTTTAATTCTGAGGATGATGAGAAATACTCTCAGGCATTTGAAAGGTGTGAAGTTTGTCTATACAGAAGTGTTCACCTGTGATTGATGAGAAATAGCCTTCGACAAGAATGAAATGGTTTATTGGTCAGTTTTCTGTGGAAAACTATTAGAGCTTGCTTTTTATATGCTTACACAGCAGTGTGAAAACATAAGTAACCAGGAAAAGGCGTGATTATTGCTGTAGTAGTTTCAGTGAGTATAAACATTCCTGACCACCACCCCCCCAGTAGTATTCAGTAATTTCCTTAGAGCTGACAGTATGCATCCTATGTAGTTTAACATAGAAACCTTGAAAGTTTTATGTGCTGGTTTTCTTTTCAGGCAGACTGCCAGATCCACTTACAACCCCAGCTGATTCCACCCAATATGGAGGAGTACATGAACAGCCTTCTCTCCACAGTGCTGCCTTCTGTACTGAACAAATTCCGCATCTATCTGACCCTGTTGAGATTCCTGGATTACAGCATATCTGATGAAATAACGAAGGTACTTTCAGAATAACTCAGAAATTTCCCTGTGTTGAATTACAGTGTTTAACCCAATTCACATTTGCGGTAGTTATCAATAAGGTAAATCTGTATTTGTGTCTTATTCCCTCCAGTCTCCCATTATTCCCTTCTATTGCTTTAGGTAGGTTAGGCTGGTTTTGTGTTGGTTTGGTTGGTTTTTTTTTTTTTTTTTTTTTTTACAGTAGTCCACACTGGCCTTAAACTTAAAATCCAGGGCCAGCCAAATAACTCGGCAGATTGAAGCACATGCAAGCAGGTGCAGGGGCTGGGGGTTCACTTTCCAGGTCTGTCCTGCCAGCCCCACCCCCGGGGCACACTGAGATGGTAATTGAGACTGGGCGTGGTGGAGCACACCTGTAATCCCAGCTCTTGAGAGGCTGTACACAGGTGGATCACTATGTCTGATCTAATAGTGAGACCCTGAGATCTAGTAGTAGACCCTTCCCTAAATACAAAAAAACAAAAAATTTAAAATTCTCAAGCCTCCTGAATGCAGGGATTACAGGGTGCCAGAAATTTTGCCTTTTCCTCCTGTCCATGCTGTGCCTATTGTATGTTTGTGCACTGAATGGTATCCCACAGATCTTTCAAATTCTGTTCATCTTTCATTGTCTTTACTTTTTTCTATTCCACAGAATAGATAATCTCAGCCTATTGTCAGGATTTTTTTTTTTTTTTAAACTTACTGTATTTTTCAACTCTAGAATTTCTATTTGCTTATTTATGTGTTTGAAACAAGGTCTCTCTGTGTAGCTCAGGTTGGCCTTGAAATCACAGTGATCCTCCTATGTCAGCCTCTGGAATAGTGGGATTACAAGGGTTTGTCATCATGGCTGTTTATTTGCATTTTAAAAAATAATTATTTTCACTGACATTTTGCATTTGGTGAGGCATTGTCCTCATGTTTTCCCTTAGTTATTCACATAGTAGTCTCACCTTATTCAAGAGTGATACAGGGCCAATGAGGTGGCTCAGACTACTGAGCCAGCAACAGAGTCCACATGTGGCACACACCTGTAATCTCAGCACTGGGGAGGCTGAAAACAGCAGAATCACTGTGAGTCCAACCTGCACCAAATAAGTAAAATGAAAAAAAAGAGTGATACATACAAAGATGCCTACTGGGTCTCTGAAACCACGGGCAACACTGGTACCTACGCTGCTTTTCCTTCCTCCATGTATCTAACTATGACAATTTAATGTATGTGTTAGGCACAAAGATTAATAACTAATGATAAAATAGAACAATTACAACAATATCCTATAATGAAAGTTAGATGAATGTAGTAAGGGGCCAGTTAGCATACCCAGTGTGGCCATGCTAGACAAAGCAATGATTCATATTGCAGGGTAGGGTGAGATTTCATCATGCTACTACTCATCAGGATGACATGTAGGGGTGGGACTGGGCTGGCCAGGGTGACAGTCTTTCCCTAGAACATTTGTCAGAAACCAACAGAAGCAAGTACTGATCATCTTGGCTGCTGGAGACACTGTATAATGGTTGCAGCAAATAACAGCCTCATCAAAAGCCTTAAATGGAAAGCTGGGAGCTTTTCCATTAATCTGAAACCCAGATCCCCTTACCATCCCTTTTGGAGACATGGTCTGTTAAGTTGCCCAGGACTTGTGATCCAAATGCTCCAGCCTCCACACTGCTGGCATTCCAGCAACAGTTGGCTGGCCTGTTAATCCCTTAGGCAGGAGGGTGGTTGTGAGGCCAGCCTGGATTACAAAGTGAGTTTTTGACAACAGCCTCAACTATATATATAAAAGACCCTGCTTCAAAAAAAATCAAGAAAGGGAGGGAGGAAGGAGAGAAAGATGAAAGAAGAGGGAAATAGAAAGGGGGGGCAAAAAGCTAGCTTGTTTGTTTCTTGACTTTTCCATAGATTTTTTAGACTACAACTGACTACAGGTAATCTCTTAAAGCAAAACAACACTATGGATGAGGATAGGTTGTTATACATAGTTTTCTTTAAAGGCCTAGTAAATTTGTTTGGGTTTCCTCATGGACAGTTTCTTTTGACCTTTTTTTCATAATGGGGGTCATCCCTTCTTGTTTCTTTGTTTCTGGTTTTTGTTTTGTTTTTTTATTGATGACTAGATATTTAAAGTAATGCAGTAACTGTTCTAGAAGCCAAATTTTGGAGATCAAGCCTCCCTAGGGCTTGTTGTGATCAGATATTTAGACTTTCTTAAATTTTATTTTTGGAGGGGTGTTTTCTGTGTGTGATTAAACAGGGCCTCCTATCATCCAAGTGCTGCACCACTGAGGTCCCTGTCCACACCCCTGGCATCTCATTCTCCAGCATTTCTTTCTACTTCAGGCTTTTCATGAGCCCATTAGTTGCTACAACCATCATACAGTGTGTCAGGCAGCCACGATCAGCTCTTGCTGCTGATGATAGAGACAGACACCGTCACCCTGGGCATCCTTTATGTCAGGTTAAATAAAGACAGCCTTCCACGCAGGATTCTCTGTGAAGTCCCCACACAGTTGAATGGTGATAACTCCCAAGGATGGTGTGTGGAAGGAATCATGGCCTGGAGCTGCTGGTTTTCAAAATTTGCCTAACAGAGAGGTGGCTAGGGGAACAGCAAATTCAGGTGCCACAAAGCTCAGCATTCTCCCTGAGATTCACCTGGTTTTCTCACATAAATGTTCCCTAGTGTCTAGTTTATTTCTAGATTTTGAAAAGGCTGATTCTGATCATTTCCTGAAACTATCACTCTTTTTAGAATGTTTAGAATATTATCTACTGCAGCCTCTTTCATATATGTAGAATTTGTTCTGTATGTTTTCACATGTGTCTCATTTGTCTATGAGGCAGGAGGACATCATTTTGACATCAGCCAACAGTCAGTGCTTACTCCTTACAAAATAAGGAAAGGGTCATAAAGTACATTGAAGTTGTAAAGGAGTCCCCTAACCCTACACTGCATTTCCTCTTTTGATAAAGGCTGTTGAAGATGATTTTGTGGAGATGCGCAAGAACGACCCCCAGAGCATCACTGCTGATGATCTCCACCAGTTGCTTGTGGTAGCTCGGTGAGTAGCCCAGGTTCCTAATTGCTTTTTTTTGTAAGTCTCCTGAGTTATACAGCAGTAGCTGAGGCAGACCTCAACATACAGAAAAGAGCTTTCCTTTGAAGAGGAATGGTTTGGTCAGTGGTCATCTTAGTGCAGCAGGTCTGCCTCATGTTCTTTAAGCTTCATGAAGTTCTGACTCTTCAGGGATTCCTTTGGAGAAGTCTTAAATTGGCTCTTGACATGTTTGTAAATTGCCTCCTATCTTGGCTGTTTTTAAAGAGCATTCCTAGCCAGATGTGGTAGTGCACACCTGTAATCCCAGCACCTGTGAGGCTGAGGCAGGAGGATTGCTGGGAGTTCAAGGGCAGCCTGGGCTATATAGTGAAGGCCAGCCTGAACTGCATAGCAAGACCCTATCTCAAAAATAAACCAAAAAAGTATGCCTAGATCTTAAAACACTTAGTATCCTAGCTGTAGACTTAAATTTGTTTATGTTTCAAACCAGGTTTCTCTCTCTCAGTGCTGGTCAGACAACGCTGTCACGAGAACGATGGCTAAGAGCCAAGCAGCTGGAGTCTTTAAGAAGAAACAGGCTTCAGCAGCAGAAATGTGTGAATGGAAATGAACTTTAAAGTTCTGATAACCATGAAGACTGATGAGCAGGCGTTAGCAACAGTATTGTAAAATTCAAATGCCATTTGTACCACATTATTTTATAGATAATTTGTATCAGAAACCAATCACTTTTCTGAAGTCAGGCCTGGTAACATCTGAAGTTTATATGATACCTCTCAGTAAGGGCTTTTACCTTACTGATTTTATGGAGCTTTTGAAGTTTGTTTTATAATTATATAAATCAGTTATAATGTATAAAAATGTATTTGATATTAAAAGTTTAATAATGATGATGTTGCTGATTATACCATTTCTGTAGCTGCAGCAAAGTGATAGGCCAGACTCTGTTGAAATACTGTTGACTTCATTTGAAGAAAATTGTTGCAATTTCACAGTTGAAGGAATTTTGCACTTCAGATTTCTATGTCTTTCCATTTAATTGTATGTTCAGTAATCCACATTCAGGGAATGGGGCAAATTTGCCAGAGATTCATGTGGGAGAGACTACATGACAGCTGGCAACTGACAGCAAATTCTTCCACTTAACAATTAACAACCTATAAAACTAATTACACAGAAGTGGTTCCCAAACTTGAATTTCATGGGCTAGCAGTATTTTTTACAAAGTGGGGATAGGGATAATGTTGATTTTTTTTTTTTTTTTTTTTTTTTTTTTTAATGTGATGTGATTGGAAAAAAAAAAATCACTTTATTATAAAAGGGTACAGTCAGCCTAGTGTGGTAGCTGTGATCCCAGCATTCTGAGAGGCTGGGGCAAGAGGGCTGGAGTTTGAGACCAGGTGGGCAATTCAGTGATCTTGTTACAACATGAAAAAATTAAGGGGTAGGGATGTAGCTTAGTGGGAAGCTCCTAGGTTTAGTCCCCAGCACCTACCCTGCCAACGTTCTGTTTTGGTATTTTTGCAGATCAAAAAAAGTTCTTTAAATGGAATAAATGTAGCTTTTTGCAGAACACTGCATTGTCTTCATTTCTTGTTATAGCCCAGTGCCCTCAGAAACCACTGTTACATAGGATTTACTTAGAGGAACACTGCCCCATGAAATTTCACCTAAATTTGAGCAAAATATAGTAAACTTAAAACAGTATGTCCTCTTTAGGAAGTTCATTTTTTGGCAGTGCTGCAGCTCAAACCCACAGCCTCTCACATTGTAGGCAAAGCCTGTATCAGTGATGGTGAAACTGGCACACATGCTGCAGCAGGCTACTGTCACCATTGAAAGCTCTAAAAGGATCGCCGTCACTGATCCTATACCGATGAGCTACTTCTCCAGCCCAGAAAAAAATGCATTTTCTTGATGTTATTTGAGGATACCAGATTGTTAGTTTTATGTAAGTTTCCCAGTCCCTAATGTATTAATTACATAAATGATCTGCCAGTCCACTGAAGGCCTGAGATAATTACAGGTAAGCTTTTCCAAGACTCTGTTTTGATAGTTTTTTTAAGGAACAAAAATAGCACCCACAACGAGCAAATTAACATATGATAGTGGTATAATTGTGACAAGAATCTTCGGAAAGTTTAGGATATTACTTTTTAAAGATACCTATGTGTATAAAGAGGAATTTCTGTCAGTAGCTTACCTAGGTGGAGACATGATAAAGTTTATTTCCATAAGGAAGGCTTACATTAACATTGCTAACCAAGGAAACAGGGTCAGCCTTGAAAAAATCAAGGAATTCATTATACTTAGTGAAGGGAAGTCAAAATTAGTTGTTCATTTTCCTAAATTCAAATCTATTTTTATAAACTAATGTAAATAATGTTTATATTAGGATTCTAACTGGTTTTCATTTTTATAACTGGTAGACTAGAACTTCAAACTTTTAGAAATGATTTGTTAGAATTTTCTTTGTCCTAGAACAAAATAGCTACCATTGTGTCTAACTGTGCCAATGTAAAATTTAATCTACCAAAGAGAAATCATAATTTTGCTTGGTCTTGCAGAAAAGTTCCAACAAAAGAACACTCTTTATAGTAAATAAACTTTCCCAAACTATCAGTACCGTGGACTGTTTTTTATGAATTCAAAGGTTTATAGGCCTATTTAATGTTCTATGTGGGAAAGCCTCATGTTCTTAGGAAAACATTACAAGGGTAAATTTAAAGATGGGTGGTGGTACAGGACAGTGTTCTACCCAGGTCATTATTCTTATGCAACAAATGTTCTTATTTGTTGCTCTAATTTAGGGCAAAGCTATTAATCCTGTTTGAGTGATCAGGAAATTGAACAGATATTTATAGTTATTAAACTGCCTTAAGATAACTAGTTTTCAGAAATCTCCATAATTTATTTTTCTCGAAATGAACATTTTCTCATATTGGCTTATATTTTCTCTGGTAGTGTGGAATAATTTTCAAGACCCAGAAGTTGCTAAGAGATAAAAGCATTTGGTTTTGAATATATAAAATTTAAAATGTTCTGTGACTCAATTTCTAATTTTTAAAGTCATGAGAAACTTTAGAGTAGAATAACTGGAAAAGTTCACAAATGTTCAGTTATCAGGTTACCTTATTCTTTTATCTAAATCACACCCTAGCCAGGTATGGTGGTGCAAGCCTATAATCAAAGGACTGAGGCAGGAACATCGCCACAAATTCAAGGCCAGCCTGAACTATAATGAGACCCTGTTTCAAAAAAATAAACTCAAAATGTTATACAAGGAATTCTCACACAGTGTGTCACATTAAATTACTGGTACTTTAATAGTCACAAGATTTGACACTTCAAAAAAATATCACTAATAAATAACAAAAACGGAATGCTTATCAAAGTTAACAGACATAATGTTCAGCCGAAAATCACTTCAATAGAGTTAAGGCTCTAAAAAATACCAAAGAAACCAACACTTGGTGGACTGTGCTGTGCAGCTTTCCTCCTGCATGGGTTGGGCGTACAGGAAGCTCTGGCTCTGGTTAGGAGCATTGTAGAACCTATTTTCACACAACAGTGTCTCAAACTAAATCTTCAGTAGTTGAGATATCGCGCCCAAGATGCTGAGGAACGTCCTCCTGGAAAAGTTAAGACTTGAAGACTGCCACAATTGCTAGTAGCCAATACATTCTTTTTAAAAGAGCAATATGAATTAGGTACAGCCAGATACATTTGATGTACAAGTCAGTGTACCTCAATTTTGAAGACCATAGGTAGCAAAATAATCTGTTCCAGTAGAATATGGGGAAAGTTAGGATCAAATGATTTTTTAACCCTCAACTCGTCAGAAACCCTCAACTCTTCATCAGAAGTGTTTAGCCATCAAAACAAACGTTTTATATTCATATGCTTCTCATACTAAATTCACTAAAAGCTAAATGGTTTATTTTGTAGAATACATAGGGATGAATTGATAAAAATCCTACTCAAATGGGCCCCTTGTGTCTACTACCTATACTTCACCCCTGCCCCCAAAAAAACTTAAGACTACCAAAACAATCAGTTCCTGAATTACTTTCAAATAATGAATTGCTCTAGTTCTGTAGTGTATGTGCTACTCAGGACTGCACAATCTAGGATGACATGTTCTGGAGTCTTTGCTCTCAAATCTGGAAATCTGCTTAAGTTCAAACTTTTAAAAACCATTCCCAGTAACCAGAATTAGTGATCCCTAGATTCAAACAGTAGAAGTTAAAATAGCCTAACTGAAAATTTAGACTTTTCAAATAAAATCCACAAGACACTGTTGCTAAAATCTAAATCTGGATTATTCGTGTCTGGCATTGTGTAAACATATTTTTAAATTCATTTTGTTGGACTTTATTAACTACTTCAGGTTCTGCAGGACTCTTCTGAACTTTTGCTACTGCCAGGTTTATCCCATGGGTTAACCCAGCTTGAGTAATACTAGCAACCTGGACCATGGAGCTGCGAATCTTTGCAAAGGGAGAGACTGCTCTGCTGCTACTACTCTCAGAAGGGGAAGGTGTTACACGAAGCCCTGCCTCAAGTTCCATGCTGAGACCAGAACTTGGGGTCTTCTGAGAGAGAACAGAATGAACTGGTTCAACTGATAAAAACTGGGGGCCTGTCTCAGAAGCCACATCTAAATGAGATGGCCGAGAAGGTGTCTGTCTTGTTGATTCTGATTGAGTTTCTTCATTAGAAACTTGACTGGTTATTTGATTTCCTTCCTCACTAGCTTGCTGAGACACAGAACTGGCCTCTGACAGTTCAGTCATTTTGTTTTGTGCATCTTGGACAAACCTGTGGCAGTAAATATCCATAGGCTTAGCAGAGCCAGTGTGTATGTTGTCAGCAGAAGGACTCTTGCTCAGAGGAGACTCCTGACCTCTTCCAAGCTCACTTCCATGAGCAACAGTAACTTCTAAAGGAGCATGAATGCTAACATCAGAGCTGCTAACAGACTGTGATCGACTGCCTAACCGAGGCACTGAAGCAATAATACCACAACTAGGAAGAACATAATCTATTTGACCTACACTCTCCAAAGAATTGGCTAGCTGCTTGTCTTCATCCGACTTGGAATTGGTAAGGAATTCATCAGAATGGTATGAGTCATCCGAAGACGCATCCTCTTCAGACTCTCCCTGGGCCTTATCCATCATGCCTGAGTTTTCTATAGTCTCAAGACTACTATCTGATTTCCAAAGATTAACCTTTAAGTTTGGTTTTAGAAAATTAACTTTCATTTCAGGTTTTGAAAAGTTTCCTAACTTTCGTAGGTTGCCAATATTTACATTGGATTTGGTCTGTTTCACTTTTTGATTTAGAGAGGAAAATTTGCTTATTAAAAAATTCTTCCCCTGGGCCAGAGAGCCTTGGTTCTGAGATCTGATACCAATGATTTCTTCATGAGGTTTACTGCTCTTCCTGCAAATTAGAAGAAAAAAGTGTTAGTTCCCCATAGAATCCAATACACCTGTTCTGATTAGTATAAGTGAAAATGCTTTGCTTATTTAAGTTGATCCTGATTTTCTTGAAAACAGTGCATTGCTAACATCTGATAAATCATACAATCTACCATTTGAGATTGTTTTGGCTGGTAGTTAGATGCCCCACTGCCAAGCCTCAAGCAGTCATAAGTGGGGCTTTTTTGGAGATGGATGGATTTAGGGTGTGTGAATGTAGATTATGGGAGTGATGCTGGAATTAAGAGTGCTTTATCATAGTTCTGGGTGTGAATAATAGGAAGACCCATCCTGTGAGCAGAAGGCATCACCCAAAAGGCTTATAGCCTGGATGGGATAAAGGAAAAGGAAGCTAGCTGCTTGCTGCCTCCGGCCAGCCCTGCCATGAACTTGCCCCTCTTCCTTGCCACCCTGCTATGGAGCCAGCTCACTATCTGCTGAAACCTCTACAAACTGAGCCAAACTAAGCCTTTCCTCCTTTAACTGGGTTTCAGGTTATTTTGTCTCAGCAATGAAAAAAAGAGCTGACACTCAAAACATCATTATGCAAAGAAGTACGTGAACTGTACGTGTAATTTGGAATTTTCTAGAAGCCATATGAAGAAACAGGTTAATTAACTTCAATATTTAACCCAATATATACAAAATATTTCAATATATAATCAATATTAAAGGATGATTAAACTTTTTTGTTTACCAAGTTTTTAAAATAGCGTGATACAGTATGTATAATTACAGGACACCTGAATTCAGACTAGTCACATTTCACAAGCTTCACAGTGGCATGTGACTGGCTACCATTCTGGGCAGTGCAGCTCTATCACATACCCAATTTAAACCACCACCAGCAAAGGCCTTCTGGCCAAAGGTACCATCTTAAATGTAGCATCAAGCTGTCCAGACCTGTTCCAAATTGAATTTACAAAAACAAAGATGGTGGAAGATTTCCACTTTACGTTACCTATAGCATACCTATATTTTAAAAGATTTGGGATATATATATATATCCATATATAGATATATCTATATATCTATATATGGATATATATATATGATATTGATATATATCTATATATAGATATATA
The DNA here is from genome assembly GCA_004027165.1 of Ctenomys sociabilis. Classification (NCBI taxonomy): domain Eukaryota; kingdom Metazoa; phylum Chordata; class Mammalia; order Rodentia; family Ctenomyidae; genus Ctenomys; species Ctenomys sociabilis. Next base: position 17,036 of record PVKA01006414.1, read on the forward strand.
TAGATATATATATAGATATATATATATATATATATTTTTTTTTTGTCTTTTTGAGACAGGGTCTCACTATGCAGTTCAGGCTGGCCTTAAGCTCACTTTGTAGCTAAGGCTGGTCTTGAACTCACAACAATCCTCCTGCCTCAGCCTCCCAAGTGCTGGGATTACAGGCATGCACCACCATGCCTGGCATTGGTTTGGGATATTGAATATAACTAATCATAGTATCTTCTATCATAGAAGTCTGGGTACCATAAGCCGCAAATGTCTTGTGTACTCTCCTGGTCATGTAGGATCATGTATTTTTACATGAAAAAAATTAGAAAACTGCAGAAGAAAGTAGATTACAGACCTACTAAAGACTTTACCCAATACTAGAGACTGAGTAGTTTTTCCCTACTGTGAACCATCTAATCTCACTAGTGCTCAGCAGGAAGGAAATAATCTCTAATTTTTTAGATGTAAAACAATCAGCAGACAGACATTTTTCCTCCAAAACCCCAGTACATAAAGTAATATTTTCTCTAGAATACTTACATTTGAATGTTCCCTATAGTTTAATAATTAAAAGTGTATCACTTGCCAAATAAGTTTTATCAAGGACAGCAAAACAGCTGCCCTCAGAGGGACCTTTCAGCTATATTTCATCATGTGACTCCTTATAAAATACTACCTAGTTAATTACTTGTGTAGAAGGTATTACTTCATATATAACATTCTGATGAGTAAATCCAGATGTATATCCTGAATATGTTTTAAATGCCATATCACTCAAGAGAAAGAAAAGTTAGCTCTTTGGAATTTTTTTTGAAACTAGTAATAATCTCTAAGAAGGTATATAGGGTTAAGTGAGCCTACTTAGCAATTTGGCAGTTAAGAGGAAAAGAAATGTTCATACTTTTTAATCTGAATTTCTAATTTGGTGATGTTATTCTAAGGAAATCATCCTTGACATGAAAAAATAATACATGACAAAGACATCATGGATTTTTAGAAAAGAAAAAGGTAGCAACCTACATTTTTAGCAGTTGAGTTTAATGTTGTGTACAAGTATTATTCTAAGTGCATTAGCATTCCATCAATGCTACTACTCTGACATTCCATCTAACTACTCAGATAACAAAACTGAAAGTCTATTAAATGTATCTTTTCCAAGGTTAGAGAGTAAGTGACAGATTTCAAGAGTCAAGAAAGTTGGGCTGATTTTATCATTATCATATATCATGGTGTAATACACTGAAATATCACTGCACCCTATAAATATATCCAATTATATGTCAATCTAAAAATTCTTTAAAATGTCTAGCTGACCAGAATCATGTTTGGAACCTACCCAATACATTTGCAAACACCAAATCCAGTCAAAATTACTCTTAAAAGCTTCTTATATAGTCTCTTTGTACAGTATAATTTCTAACATCTTGGCTATAATTTTGCTGGAATAGTAAATACAACAGTTTATATTTATAGGTCTTATTACTTAAATAAGAGGTAAGATGTACATATGTATATTTTTATGTATGACTACATGATAGTTGCTGCATTATAATTTGTGGTTCAATTTTTTTCAGAAATATAATTCTTTAGCTGGAAATCGTGGCACACTATGGTCTTAGCACTCTGGGAGGCTAAAGCAGAAGATTGTGAGCTCGAGCCCCACCAGAGCAGTTTAGTGAAACCTTGTTTTAAAATAAGAAGGGCTAGTGATGTAGCTCAATACAAAAGCCCTTGTTTCAATCCCAAAAAAAATATACAGACATTTTTTCTTCTTTAAAATTAAACATGAAGAACTAGCGATGATTGACTTTTGTACAGGCCAATTTTACTGAAACAGTGAATCATCATGCAAAAAGCAGGCACAAAAAAGAAAAATTCCTCCAAGGGGGTGACAGATAGTAGAAGATACTTCTACAATTAAGCATCTTAAAAGTTTTCAGTCTATTACATCAGACTTCCCTTTTAGTGTGGAGGAAATAAGGAAAATGGTAAAACCACAACAAGAACAATTACTTCTTCAGACAAGATCCCTGCAATATTATGCACACAGAAATGCCTGTGGCTATCTTGGCATCCCTTCCAATAAACCTCTGCTGAATCAAGAAGACATATTGATCAGACCTCAACTAAAGGGTGCTCCACAAAATAACCAGGATTCTTCAGAAGTATTGAAGTTATGAAAAACAAAGGAAGACTTAAAGAACTGACAATCCAGAGGGAAACCCAGAGTCAACATATAAAAGTAATGTGTGATCTGGAATCTGGAACAGAAAATACATACTGGTGAAAAATCTGGTGAAATTTAAATTTGAAATTTTGGTTAACAGTCTTCTATCAAGGTTAATTTTTTAGTTTTGAAAATGTTCTATAGTTATATAAGATGGTAACACAAGGAAAAACTGAACTAAGGGTATACTAAAAAATGAACTGTGCAACTTCTTTTTTGGTTTTGTGGAGTTTTATTGTTTATTTTTGAGACAGGGTTTCACTGTGCAGTTCAGGCTTGTCTTGAACTCACTATGTAGCCCAGGTTAGCCTAAAACTCAGAGATTCTGCCATTTCAGCCTCCTGAGTATTAGGATATAGGTGTGCACCACCACAACTAATATGTAACTCCTAAGATCTAAAATTATCTGAAAAGTTATATAGCAATGTAGTATTAAAACCCAGTCAAATAAGTGCTTGCCTGGCAAGCGCAAGGCTGAGTTCGATCCCTGGTACCACCAAAAAAAAAAAAAAAAAAAATTCAATATTTACCCCATTGGGCCAAGAGAGATGGCTCAGTAGAATAAGCCCTTCCCTTGCAAGCACAAGGGCCTGAATTCAATCCCTGGTTCCTCCAAAAAAGAAAAAAACTTACCCCATCAAATTACCAACATATCAAAATAGTGTGGTCACCTTGAAAATACTCTTGTTGGGGGAATAGTACTAGAGATTGAACGCAAGGTCTTCACGCTAAGCTACATCCTCAGCCTTAAAAGAAAAATACTTAAGTCAGGGTGTAGCTAAAGTATTATGCTGTGTAAGCTGAACCTGAACTTGAAATCTTCCTGCCTCAACTCCCAGAGGGATGGTATCATAGCATGCACCACTATGTGTGGATTAAATCTTGATTATTGGGAGGAAAGATCCTGAGGAAATCTTCACAGGTGCACTGCACTCACCTCTCCAGTTTTCTCTCGATTATGGGCACATCCAGTCCCATAGCTTGCTTAGTGATCTGCAGCATCTCTGCAATGCACTGAAGGGTATCTGAAACCCAAATGTAATTGCTTGTTAGTGTCTCCAAAAACACACAAAATACAACTGTCCTACTTTATACACACCTGACTGACGTCTGTGGTCATATACTTAAATATAAGTTTATTTGCTGCAACTTACAGAAAATTGCTCATTTTTCCCCTCACTATATCAAAGTATTCTAATGCAAATTTTTAACAGGAGAGTAAAGCACAAGAACAAAAAAACAAACAACTGGAATTAAAAGTTTGTTGTCACTGACGTTCGTTCACTGTACCAGATGCTTTGGATGAGACTGGTGGGTGGCTGCTCCTAAGAGACCATTAGCAGATGGGAAAACCTAAGTATCTACATGGCTTTGTATAGAGCCACACACATTGAGAATTGCTGCCACCAGAGTCCCTTACCCGAAACTCTGTAAAACATCCAAAGGAGCTCCCTGTGATCTAAAGAACAGAACTGCCACTCAAAGTATCAGATCATAAACTTGTTGCCTACATCAGATCTTATGTCACTGGCATGCAATGTCCAAATTCCACCTGAATTTACATGAGCAGATATAAGGTTATTAAGGAATACTTTCCTCTTCTTTACCTTTTCCATCTTCTTCTGGATTACGTGGTACAGCTCTTAGTGTGTGGAAATAACCACTTGCTTCTTTATATCTGTAGTGCAATCGCATGCAGGAAAACTTTGGCTTACCAAAAAGAGTGGGTTCAGGACCTAAAAGGCCAAACAAATACAAGTTCACATAATACTTTCAGTCATCAAATAGGCATGTAGCACATTTGTCTTCGTAATCTAAATGAGAAAATAAAAAAACACAAACATCGCATCTGCTGAATCTGATGAAGCTATAAGAATTCTTCAGTTTCATTTTAAACTTTCTTGATTGCTGGAATTATCTTAACATGGGAAAAAATGAAAAGAATAGAGTATTATTAGCCCATCCATAGTCCCTAAAGAATAGAAAGGAAGTCTGAAGAAAGACTATCTGGAATATTTGTTTCTAGTTTCTAGTTGGCAGCCAAGAATTCTAGTGTTGAACCATCAATGCAACCACCCTAACCTATACTTGGAAGCAACAGCATTTGACTTCTTTTGAAATGGTCAGTATGTTAAAATTTACCTATTTCTATTTTTTCCAGGTTTTCTAGACTTAGTCGTTGATACTGGTTTACTTTATCCACTTCATCATCATAACTAGAGAAAGAATAAAAAGAGGATTAAAATAAAAAGCATCTTTGGCTTGTCAGCCACAGAAGTATATGCACTTAAAATCTTTCCAAGCTCAATTTTCTATAGTAAAGAGGCAAACAAAAACATTTTAAAAACTAGATTAAACAAAAATACAGACAGCTAAAGGAAATTAGTTCATAGATCTTACACTAAAAAGTAGCCAATTACAATGCAAAAATATTTTTATGAAAAGAAACAAAATGAACACAAAACACATACATATAATAAAACCATGTAGAAATAATACAAAAACTTTGATATACAAAAAAATGGAAATTTGATATAAGAATGGAAATCAAGAATGGAAACTTCATATGAATATGCCTATAGGTATCATTTCTAACAAAGCCAAAAAAAGGGAATGTTTATATAGAATATATAAATTAAAATTGAATTCTAGTGAAGTATAAGGAAACAAGCATTTGTCTAGTACCTGTTAAATGGTATTCTTTCTGGAGACAGATCTGAACTATAAGAGTCACATAATTCAGTATCTTTATAAACAGAGAAGCTGATGTATGTATACTATCCATATACAAATAGCTGCGGCATTCTCGATAGCAAAAAGCTACAGGTAATTTAATGTCTAACAATGGACAAACACTGTTAGACATTAAATATGGTATGGATAATATAAACAACAGCATATGGTCACTAATGATAAAAATATACAGAGTACATCAAAACTAGGAAGATACAGAACACAGTATTATATAAACATACTGATTAATAGCTAAAAAATTTCAAGCTGATAAAGCTAAGTAACATATCAGATAAAAGCATTCAATTGAGTTCCACCAATATACAATAAAACCAGATTTTTAAATTTAAAAAATTCTAGAAAGGAAATTTACTCATTAACAACACAAAATTAAAAGCTTTAAATCAATAAGCGACTTACTAGGCTATGTAGTAGGCAGAGTTAGAAAGCAGTAACAGCACATCCACATCTCTATGCGTAGCATCAATAAGGCTAAACAAACATGACAGAGGGAAATAAGTATTTTTATTTTCATCCGCATTTTCTGTCAAGCATACTTACAGCATAGCCACTTACGAAAAAGACTAGCCAGTGGAAAAACCAAATTAATAACGAATTATACATACTTCTTAAGTTAATGGAATCTATTTACTTGGAAAAATTTTAAAGTAACAATAAATAAAAACCAGATTTGGGAAATGGAAGAGATGGGAGGAAGAACTGCAGCTGAGGGGAGGTCCCATCACAGAGTCAGCGATGGGAAGTCTTCAGGGAAAACAAGGTTCTAAGAGTGGGGAATTAGAGGATGCCAGTGAAGGTTACTTGGAAAGAAGGAAAACCTGAGACTGAGAAGTGAGAAATAGGAGATCATCTCATATTATCTAATCTCCAAATACTACCCTGAACATTTAGGATACATTTACACTCATGTATAAGAAATCATTTGAAAAGAATTTTACATAAATGTAACATTTATGTACAAAAATGAAACAAGTTCAAGCTACATTCCATTATTCTCTATATATTAATGTACTTGGCTTTCAAGGCTCAGGTAATTCTGTCATATTTATACCCACTCTAAAAATATTAAAGGTTAGAAACCTGAAATTAATGAACCATTATACCAAAACTAGAGTAAAATACATTCTTATTTATAGTAGTCAATAAATATAATATGCAAAATCTGCAAACAGATGAAACTTTTAATCTAATAGTAATCTAATGTTAACAGATTAACCTTTTCATCAAAAGATGGAGGTTAATCTGTATTCTCAAAACTGTTCTTGAAATTCCACATAACAGTGGACATCTTTGCCTTAGGATTTCATACCTATCCAACTAGACTTTAGCAATATGCTACTGCAAAACAAATAGTGAAAAATATCATTTGTAGATGGAAATTATACTGTTTCTTAGCCTGCATAAGAAATGAGGTCATTGATTAACAGAATACTGCAGGGAAGGATCTATTTACTAAAATCTTCAACTGCAGGTGTTTACATCAGTAGCACCTATTGCAGCATAACTGTCTTATCTAAAATTAACAAATTCACCTCAATTCTCACCTAATGTCCTGAAAAACAACGATGCTACAATCTAATAAAATATTGATTCTATGAGGTACAACCAGTGCATTAAGGAAGTTATTGGTAGGAGAAAAACAACAAAAAAAAAAACCCCAACATACAATAAACGATCCTGCCAGCTTCTCTGAGAATACCGAATTACGTATAATGTAGTTTTGTACATTGACCTTACCTGCATCCTGAAAACTGTTGCTTGAGTCGTCATAAAAATCACATCACAACACATATATTAATATGAAGTAAGTTCTACTACTACTAATTACAATGTAATTCTCATCTTAGCATCCTATTTTGGAATTAGTATTTATTTACATCAGTCAAACACAATCTTCAGTCAAAAAACGTTCTTAATGAGAAGCACTTGGCATATAATAGGCAGTCGAAAAAGTCAGCCCTCCCCCCACCCGCATTTTTACTGAAGTCTTAGCTGCAGTAAATATTCAGTAACCCTCCCAAACCACCCTCCCCTCTAAATAAACAGAAAAGTACATTTAATACGAAGAAAAAAGAAAAAAACCTGTAGATACTTCCCCACCCCCCAGCATTTGCAGCTCTTGAAGCTGCTCTATTCATTTTTGTTTTCCCGCCACTGAGGCAAACCCTCTTTCCATACTATGAAGACAAAAATTGCCAGCACCACATGAAGACCGACCACTGCGACAATGGTTGCGTAAAAGGCGCTGTCTTCAGGGGACATTAACAACAGACTTTGGAAAAGAAGTAATTTACAGGAAAAATAGAGCCCAACAGGTACTTTAACCATTAGTCCTGCAAAAAGGAGAAAAATCTTAAAAGTCATGGCCACAACACCGTCAGACTTGGGCTCGGCAGCATTGGCGGCAGCAGCCCGCTGCGCAGGTGGTGGAGGTCTGTGTGAGCGTGGCATGGTCAGTCAGTTTGTCCGTCCGTCAATGCCTGGAAGCTCTGTCAAGACCAGCTTGTACTGATCTCGCGCCTGCAGCAAATGCGGTGAATGCGGCAACCGCTCTGCGGCCGCGCCAAGTACCGCCCACCACATAGGTCTAGCTTCCACCCCCCACTTCCGGCCATGGCTGGCAGCTAGTGCGCAGGCGCGCTCCATCCTGCGCATTCCGTGCCCTCCATGGAGGACACCGGAGAGGGGCCAGGTGGCCACTTCTCGTGAGAACTGTCTCGCGCCTTTCTCACGGTCTGTGCCCGTGGGCGCTAGATGCGATGAATGGGGTACCATTTTCACGTCTGTCCTCGGCACCATCACATGCCTGACAATCCATGGCTGCCACCCACCTAGGCACTCTGGAAACCAGGAAGAAGGGGGCAGTTGAGTTGGAGGTAGGGGGAGAAAGATGAGCCGAGATGGCGCAAAGGACTGGGTTTGCCTAGATGCTAAAGAGCAGGTCTCCACCACTCGTTTCCTGCTGTCACCAAAGTCAAATTGCTTTAGGACAACAAGGGGGCAAGGGGTGTTGGGCAGGGTGGTGGGAGAGACCACAGAAGGCTAGAGAAGCCTGCCCCCACCGCTGCCAGGGCCTTGCGAAAGAAGAGGCTTTCAGAGCACGGATCGCGACACAGGACAACTCCCACCAGAGCCGGGCTAGTGTGTGTTCTGTGCGCCTCTAGCAGGGGCAGTTCAATCCAGCCCTCCGTGAGCGCATGAGGCGCTGTCTCTGGTGCAGAATTTAAGGGTCTGGCAAGGCTGCCATCAAGTCAACTTGGAGAGAGATTCTAAATTTTGCTATTCAGCTTTTTTTTTTTTGGTCTGTGAGACAAGATCTCACTGTAGTTCAGGCTAATCTTGAACTATGGAGACAACACTGGCGTCAAACTCACAGTGATCCTCCTGCCTCAGCCTCCAGACTACTGGGATCACAGGTGTGCGCCATCATACCAAACTTGAGTGACATATTTTGAAAAGCAAAATAGATGCAAAAGTACAATGCAGAAAATGACAAAAAAAGTTTAAAATGCAGGATCTACTCCTATATTTGCACAATCTTATTTGCCTGACCTCGGTCTTGAAAAAACTTTATTTAGAATTCAGTAACAAAGAGACAATCCAATTTAAAAACAGAAAAGATATTTCAATAGACTTTTTAAAAATGAAGTCACAGGGCCGGGGAGATGGCTCAGTGAGTAAGTGCTTCCTGGCAAGGGCCTGAGTTAAATCCCCAGTTCTGCTTAAAAAAAAAAAAATGAAGTTACAGAAAAAGTAAACAAGCACAAGAATCCTCAGTATCATCTGCAATTAAATGAAATGAGAACAGTGAGCTATCAGTTCATACCCCCTAGGATGATAATCCTTGCAGTTAGGATTGAATCAAGCCTTCCCACTAAGCTAGATCCACAGCTCTTTCAAATTTTTACTACAGTTTGTGTCCAGATGTCCCCCCAAGGCCTTAGGCAGTTGGGTGGGGCGGAGGCACAAGTTTTTCAGAAGGAGCTCAATCTAGAGTCTGTGACTGATTCATGATCCAATGCTGGAACTAAGGGTGTGAATTTTACACATTCCCTAACTAAGGTGGGTAGGTGTAAAACAGAAGACATCGCTTGCTTTTGCTCTCTTGCTGCTACGAACTGTTGCCCTCTGTCAAACTGCCCTGGCTCAGTGTCAGCCAATTATGCACTAAAGCCTCTATGAACTGTGAGCTAAATAAAACTTTACCCCTTTAACTTTGAGTGTTGCATATTTTGTCTCAACAATGAGAAATGTAACCCCATTAGCAAGACAGTTTACAATTTTCTTAGGCTGGATTTAAACTTTTGATCCTACCTCTGTCTCCTAGAATGCTCAGATTACAGGTATGCATGCCTGGTTGAAAACATTTTTTTTTTTTTTTTTTAACAGAAACAGGGATTGAACTCAGACCCTTGCACTTGCCAGGGAAGTGTTTATTCCACTGAATCATCTCCCCGACCCCAACAACTTTTTTTAGGAGAGGAAAATAAATGTTGGAGAATGGAGAATTAGAACCTTCATATTTTGCTGGTACACACTTAAAAATGGTACAACTCTGGTGGAACATACTTTGGTAGTTTCCCAAGAAAGTATTATCAAGTCATCTGGCAATGCCTAATCCTATGTATATACTGGAAAGAACTGAAAACACATGTTCAACAAAGACTTGTACACACAAAATGTTCATAGCAACACTATTTATAATTATCAAAATGTGAAAATAACCCAAAGCTTATCCAAAAATGAATACAGAAATTGTGTTTTATCCACTCAACAGAATACTATTGTAATGACATTCTGATACATACCACAATGTGGAAGAGCATGAAAAACATGCTAAGTGAAGTCAGCCGGTCACATAAAGCCATATATTGTATTATTCACTTATACAAAGTTCAGAATAGGCAGACAATCCCCATATAAGTAATTAGTGGTTGTTTAACGCTGAGACTATGTATGGCACAGGGTGTGATAACTAGAGGGTACAGGACTTTATGTGATGATGAAAATTAAATGTGTGTGTTCAGCTTATCTTGCAAGAAAGGAAGAGCACACTCCACTTTTGGGGAAATATTCCCCATTAATATATCCCAAACACAGCAGTGACCAAAGGAAAGGAGGTTGTAACCCTTGCTACCCAGCACATGTTAGCACATACTAGATATCATGGGAACATGTAGTTCTGTGGTATGGTGCTCAGTATGCACAAGGCTGCTAGAAGCCATGGAAGCTGGAAAACTGGTCACATGTGTGAAAGTGGGACTAGGCCTCTGTGCCTAAAAGAGTCAAGCTACCTCAGTCCTGAGACAAGCATCCTGATTGGTTAATGTCAGCTATTAGTCACTAGACAACTTTGTATCATGTTACTAACTTTACAAAAATATAACTAATGTGCATACTGTTGCCAGGGGTTAGTAGGGTCTTCTTATCAACCAGGCAAATGGGCTACCACCTAACCCAGCTCTTGTCTTCTCATCTATCGTTTCCTCATTCCTGCTGCCATTTCTCCTCAGGTACAAAGGATCATATTGAAAAACCAATGGATCCTTACACAAGGCCCTATGTTCAACCCTAGCACTACCTACATAAAGGAGTGAATAATGAACAAATGAATGGTAGAATAGTAAATCAAACCAAGAACAGTGTGATCCTGCAAAATGGTGGCCAGCATTAGAAATCAACTTTTGGGGCTGGATATGTAGCTCTCTGATAAGGTGCTTGCCTCTATTCATGAGGTCTTGCATTAGGTCAGTGAAGTGGGGGTGGTGATGGACACAAAAAAATAAATTTTTGGTTGTCCCACTTTAATTTATCCGAAGCTAGAAACAAACAAACAAACAAAAAACATGATCTAGGGGCTGGGGATATAGCTCAGTGGCACAGTGCCTGCCTGGCAAGCACAAGATCATGAATTTGATCTCCTGTACCATAAAAAAGAAGAAGGAAAAAAAAGAACAAAACCATGACCTGAGTATTTTTAAAAACTGAGGTACACAGCTGAGGATGTAGTTCAGTGGTATAGTGCTTGCGTTAAGGCCCTGCCTTGAATCCCCAGTACCAAAATAAATACATAAAAATTGAAGTACAAAATTAAAACTCAAGTAAAATATAGGTACAACTATATTTAAGGAGTAATTTAAATACTTCTTAGAGTTAGAGATGTAGCTTAGTGCAAAGTCTTGTGTTCAATCCTCAATATCAATAATACTCCACAGAAGAACAAAGCACCAAAAAACAACCAACCACCCCTTGAAACCTACCTCTTTTTTTTTTTTTTTTTTTTTTTTGGCAGAACTGGAGATTGAACTCAGGCCCTTGCACTTGCCAGGGAAGTGCTTATTCCACTGAGCCATCTCCCTGACCCCCCTACCTCTTTTTGACACTGCATTAAATTGGATTGCTTCTGCTTATAAGACCACTGAAGCACATGAATCAAAGTGTTTTACCAAAAAACTTAACAGAAATTTTGTGTTAAGGTGTGTGAGGAACAATCATTTCATTCTAAAAATCTGTGAATCACACTTATAATACAGTACTTAATATCAAAGTAAAATCATCTATGAGGTTACAATTATGAGGTTTCCTTATGAACCTATAGTCAAAGCCTCTTATAGATTTTAACACATATAAATATGTGTTTAATTAGTTTCAAGCTTAAATGCCCTTCCTGTTAAAAATACATAAAATATATGTACATATGTATTATAAGATAAAATTAAACACAGTGCTTTAGTCTCAGAAATGTTTCTTTGTAATATTAAACATAGCCATATTAGATTTCAGCCTAAAAGTAAGTATTCAATCTGGGAGATAAATTTAGATCCTGCTGTTCATTGATAAAGACTTAGTTTAAATTGGATGCTTTAAAAAAAAAAAAAAGTCAAGTATTAATTAGACTATTTATTTTATAAAAAGCCAGGACTGTGTTGTAACCAATAAAAATAACAAACACCACTGTACTGCTTATTATACTCACTTTGTGTATCAACACAATAAACCAAGACTGGTGGAACAGGTAGGGTAAAACCCATGCAACCAGCCACAGGCAGGGGTTGGCCAACTCAAATTTTTAGAAATTCAAATACTGAGTCAGATGTGGTGGTACAGGCCTTTAATTTCCATACTGTGGGAGGCAGAAGCAGGAGGATCATATCAGCAAAGTTTTGAAAACTTTAGGGACTAATCAAGATTATTATCTCAAAAAGACAGAGAGGAGCTAGGGATATAGCTCAGTAAGAAGGCCCCTGGGCTCAAACCCCAGCGCCCCCCATACACAAAATCAAATGCTGTATTAAAATATTTCATTACTGAGTTTTTAGAGCCCTCTTAATTTTGCACCCACACAAGTGCCTTACCCAACCTTAGCACAAGCCCTGTATTATAATGACAACTGCTATGCACCATGCATCCATGCCCACAGTTATGGACAACTTAGCAACAGCAGAAGGATACACAGGTTAGCCACCAGGGCACCACTCCAACTCACCTGGGATCACAATCAATAAGGGCCCAGCCCCCATGGAATTTTTCATCATCAGGCAGTAGTAACTTCATGTAGCTTTGCAGAAGCTGACTAATTAATTCTTGGTGGCTTCTCTGGTTTTCCGTATGCAAAGCTTCATGCTCTTTCTCCTTGTTAAATATGGAATAAAGATCTTCTGTCACTGGAATGCCTTGCATCAAATCTAAAACAGAAATATTCATGTCTATCATCTTAGTTTACTCATATACACATATACACACACTTTATAAAAAATATGGTTTCACTATGTAGTGCAGGCTGCATATAGTTTAGGCTGGCCTCAAACTTGTGGTAATACTGCCTTAGCATCCCAAGTGCCAGGGGAGGTGTGCATCACCAAGCCTGGCCCTACACACATATTTTTCAAAAACAGAATATAAGACCTAAAACTAAAAACTATTAAAAGAAACCTAAGCATAAGTCTTTATTACCTTGGATTGGGTGCTTTTGTGAGACAGGCTCAGGATGACCTTGAACTGTGGCAATTGTACTTCTTCAGCCTCTCTCAGCCTCCTGACTGCTGGGATTACAAGTGTGAGCCACCATACTTTCAGCTGTCACTTTTTTTTTTTTTTTTAATTTCTTTGTTTTTTTTTTTCCTTGTATTTTAGATAAGGGTCTACACGGTGTTCAGGGTCTCATTATTAGACCAGACTCATAATGATCCACCTGTTTACAGCCTCCCAAGAGCTGGGATTACAGGTGCACACCACCATTCCCAGACTCAATTGCCATCTCAGTGCATCCCAAAGGGCAGGGCCTGCATGGCAGGCCCAGGGATCAAATACCTGGCCCCTGCACCTGCTTGCAGGTGCTTTAATCCGCTGAGCTATTTGGCTGGCCCTGTCACGTTTTTTTTTAAATCAAGATTGAATCCAATACCTTGCACAGGCTAGACAAGCTCTCTACTCCTGAGCAATATCCCCAACCCTGGAAATGGTTTTTAGATACAACACAAAAATCATAAACAAGAGTAAAACAGAAAACTGAATATCAAAAAAACTAAAACTTTCTGTACTCTGAAGGGCATCATCAAACCAAAAACTAGTTTTACAACTTATTTGGCAAAAGACTTTTATACTAATATGTAAAGACCCACCACAACTCAATAATAAAAAGATACACCAATTTTAAAATGAGAAAAAGATTTGAATAAATAAGCTAACTTCCTCTTAATGGGGCCAATAACTACAGCTTTTAAATCATTAAAACCCCAACAATGAGACCCCAGACAGTAACTAGGAAAGGGGATCTCCCAACCAATGGTCCTACAAAGGAAAGCAATAATAATCTAACCTGTTGCTCGCTTCTCTCTCCACTCTGAAGAGAGCCAGTTTCAGGGTCAAGGTGAATCTAATGAGACAGAGCTGAACTGGCAGGATAGAATCTGGGTCTTGAATGAAATATCTGAGTTGTTCGATCAACTAATGGAAGCAAGGTAAATTTTTTTTTTCTTCTAGTAAACTGCTAAAATCCAAATCTCTAGTTACAGCATGCACATCCCTATCTCTGGCAAATGAATCAAATTCTTTACACCAGATTTCTCCTAAAGGTCTTTGTCTAAGATCCTATTATTCCATGTATACTACTAATCAGGTGGAAAAGTAGGATTTAGGAAAGATTCGTAGAAATAGCTATATCATATTTGGTTCTAAACCCAGAATACTCTGTGTTCATTTTTACCCTATAACAATTTCACAAAAACTTAAAATTCATCAATTCTACTGGGCAATAGAAATTTCTCTTTTAGAAAGTGATGAGTTAGTTAGAATAACGAGGGCCAAGGAGATGGCTCAATGGAATAAACAGTTCCCTGGCAAGTGCAAGGGCCTGAGTTCAATCCCCGGTTCCTAAAAAAAAAACAACTTAGAATGATCAAATCTGGTACCCTAATATCCTCTTAAAACATGCTTAAGAAAAAGATGGTGCATTTGTCCATAAAAGAACATATGAAGGGCCAGCCAAATACTCAGTGGATTAAAGCACCTGCTTAGGCAAACACAGAGGTCAAGGGTTCAATCCTTGGGCCTGCAGTGCCAGCCCCACCCCCTGGGGTGTACTGAGACAGTTATTGAGACTGGGGGGTGTGGTGGCACATGTCTATAATTCTGGCTCATAGAAGGCTGAACACAGGCAAATCACTATGAGTCCGATCTACATAGTGAGACCCTGTAATAAAGTAGGGAAAAAAAAAAAACCATGACAGGGGCTAGGGAGATAGCTCAATGGCACAAGCACCAGCCTGGAACTGCAATGTCATAAGTTCTATTCCCAGTACCAAAGCAAAAGAAAAACAGAAAAAGAATATGATAAATGGTTTGCAAGAAGAGACAATCAACCAGGTGTGGTGGCACATGCCTGTGATTCCAGTGCTGGCGAAGCTAAGGTAGGAGGAGTGCAAGTTTGAGACCAGCCTATGTACCTCAGAGATTTAAAAAGGCCCAGTCCCCAAAAAAAAAACAGTCTGGGGATGTAGTTCAGGGTAAAGGCCCTAGAATCAACCCTCAGTACCACAACCATACATTAAGTATCCATACACACACCCACAACCAGAGCGAGAGTGAGCAAGAGAGAGCGAGAGAGCAAGAAAACGAGAACAAAAGAGAGGATGAATGAATGAATGAATGAATGAATGAATGAATGAATGAATGAATGAATGAATGAATGAATGAATGAATATCTGGTTATAGTGCTTGAATGATGGGAAAGAAATATAACATAAAGTTTTTAATCATGAAGGATTTAAGGTGCCTTACATCATACTCCAGGACTTTGAACTCTGCTGTTATGTGAGTAGCAAACTAACAAACAGATATGGAAATAGATGGTTCCTTTTGTTGCTCTAGCCAAAAAGTATTTGTCAAATTCTAATTTTTTTTTTTTTTTTTTTTTTTTTTTTTGGTGTTTTGAAACAGGGTCTTGCTAGGTATTTCAGGCTGGCCTCGAACTTGTGACAATCTGTCTATGTCAACCTCCTGAATGCTGCAATTACAGGTATGTACCACCACATCTGACTATACCAGATCTACTTTTAAAAAAATTTTTGAATTTCACTTGCTGGGTAAGATGCTCAATATAGAAACACAAATGTATTATAAAGCATGAATCATGTTAATGAAGTTAGCCTCGAAAAATGTCAGTCACAGAAGGAATAATAAATTTTAAATAAAAAAGTCCTTCTATTCCTTACCTATAACGGCTTGCCTATAAGCATCCTTAAACTGATTGAGGTAATATCTATTTGCTGAGTTCACACCATCTTTCATAACTCCTGCTAACTTCCTTTCTCCTGTCCTTGTAAAGTCACCCTGTCAAAGAAAGTCATTTTGGAAATTTATTCAAAGACAAGTATATTCTCAAAATCAATTTCGGGCTTTCAATTCAAAATTAGAATTCTACAGCTTTCTATAATTTCCAAATTCTAACCTTAATAATTTTCAAATAGTGTAAGTTAAAGAGTCTACCAGTATTTGCTTCTAATCCAAACATACCAACAATTAGACATGTTATTTATGGCATCAGGTCTTCAAAGTTAGGTGGTACTCTAAGGAGAAGCCATTCTAAGTAGCTTGTAGAATTTCTAGAATTTATAAGTGAAAATGAATGGCATAACAAATATCACAATGAGAAAGATTTTCAGACCTTAAACTGTTATAATATTAAAAAAAACAAAATTTTGCCAGGTTTGGTGACACACACCTATACCAGCTACTTGGGAGGCTGAGGCAAGAGAATCACAAATTCAAGACTAACTCAAGCAAGGCAACCGTAGCAAAATTTTAAAAAGGGTTGGTGATGAAGCTCAGTGGTAGAATGGCTGCCTAGCATGTACAAGACTCTGGGTTCAATTCCTAATACAAACAACAAACAAACCCCACCAAATTTCTGATGTGGGAATGTAGTTACCTAAAACGGATTAAAATGAGATTTTTACCTATGTGAAGTATATACTTCAGATTTCCAGTACTTCACTGCACATTAAAATCACATGTGCAGCAATCCAAGAAAGATTTAAATAGTTTTTGCTACTCTTGCTTTGTTTATTCAGGGTGTTTTTGTTTGGAAGTGTTGTTGTTTTGTTTTTTTAATATCTGAGATTTTTTTTTCTGAGATAGGGTTTTGCTTGTAGTTCAGGCTGGCCTCAAATTCACACTGCTCCTCCTGCATGCTGGAATTACAGGTGTGTACCACCATACCCAGCAGTTTCTCTTACTTTTACAGCAAAGATGACAGAGCAAGTCTCCCAAGTGGTAGTAACTTAAAACATAGAGGTATAGCCCAGTGATGGTGAAACTTTCAGTTCTAAATGGTAGCAAAGAGCTGGATGTGGCATGCATGTCATAACTTCACCACCACTGTATGATCTCTAGTTATTAAAAAGACTCGATATTTATTACTCAAATCAGATCAAAATAAGTGGTGCCTGTTGAGCCTTTGGTGGTACATTTGTTTTAAGAAATATCATGGATAAACTGTGAAGGAAAATTAAATAATTAAACTAATTCAATCAATTCCCACTGTCCACAGAAGGCAATGAAATTTTATATGTAACAAAAAAAAATAAAACATTTCTCCAACATTCACTATGTATCAAGGATTGACCTAAGCCCTTATACCCATTAACTCATATAATTCCATGAGAAGTGTTTGAAGTAAGCCTTAATACCATTCCCATTAGACAGTGTGCACCACCACACCCAGTACTTAAGAGACAAAATACTTAAGTGATTTGCCCAGGGTAGCAACTAGTAAGAGGCAAGCTTAGGATGCAAACTCAATACAAAGCATTACAGGAGGACCAAGTCTGACACATTTTCTCCTACATAGTTTTAAAATCCATTCACACAAAATTCCAGATTTCTAGACAACCTGGATAAGACTTTGTTGAAAGAAGATCTGGCAACCCACACCCTCCTTAAGGAAATAGTAGATTAGGCCCCTCAGATACTCTACTCCTTGATCTTAAGTCTGCACAGCCCATCTCTCCTGATCTAGCGGTGGCTGCTTGAGTCACACTACCTGGCTCCTGCAGGTACTGTTTGGGTTTGTCTTGATTTTTTCTGTGTGTGTATTGGGGGTTGAACCCAGGACCTTGTGCCTGCTATGCAAAAGTATACCACTGAGCTACATCCTATAAGAATTTAAATGAGTGACCTCTGACTCAATCAAATATTCTCAAAAGAAGTCAACTACATAGATCCACAACTTGAATAACTGTCAAAAACAAAGTTGGTTTTAAGCCACAGCCTAACCCATGTCCCACTGAAAGATCTATAAATTCTTGCTGCATGTATTTACCTTCAGAGCAGCTGTCCCAGCATACTGTCTGCTAATGGAATCACCATTGTTTGCCCACATTATCTGGTAGATCCGATTACATTTCACAGGCAGTGGCTGCTCTGGGGGCATCACACCTAATTTTTTCAGCTAAAATTAACATATAGGTAGATTAAGACACAAAATCATAGGGTAAAATATATACTCCAAAGAAAGGAAACAGTATATACTTTAAAAAAATAATATTTCACATTTTTAAAAGCACTACTAGAAGAGCATTATGGATTAGCATAGC
Source organism: Ctenomys sociabilis (assembly GCA_004027165.1). Taxonomy (NCBI): domain Eukaryota; kingdom Metazoa; phylum Chordata; class Mammalia; order Rodentia; family Ctenomyidae; genus Ctenomys; species Ctenomys sociabilis. The sequence goes on from PVKA01006414.1 coordinate 35,105, forward strand.
TGAATAAATATAATGAAATATTGTTTTAGCATAATTTTTAATTCATAGGATCATACTGTTACTTTTTTTTATTTTCAATTTGCCTATGTAGTAAAACTAAATATGAGAAAAGCATATAGAAATAAGAATATTAATAGTACTACATTAGTACATAATCAATAAATGCTAACTCTATGCCAGAGCTAGGGTTCAATGAGGTTTCTTTAAATGTCATAACAATCCTAGTAAATAATACTCTTATTATCCCCATTTGAGAAATAAAGAGACTAAGGTTTAGAAAAGTTAAATTCTAGACAGAGCTGAGACTTCACATGTGGTATAGCTAGGGCTTAAATTCAAAATCCTGGCTGTTTAAACATTACATTAGAAGAACAGATTCAGATCCTCAAAGAACAGTTGTAAGAAATCAGAAAACATAAAAATCCAGAAACCATGCTAGGTATTTGTAATTTGAGGATTTAATACAGGTATCTTTTATTCAGCAGTGAGAGAGTCAAAAGATTTTAAATGGGGTACCAAGGTAAAAAAGGTGAAGGGCCAGCCAAAAAGCTCAGTGGATTAAAGTGCCTGCAAACAGGTACAGGGGTGGGAGATTCAATCCCCTGGGTCTGTACCACCCCTGCAGTACACTACGACAGCAATTGAGACTGACTGTGGTGGCATGTGCCTGTAATCCCAGGTCTTAGGAGGCTATAAATAGGAGAACCACTAGGAGTGCAATCTAGTAGTGAGACCCTGAACACCTTGTAGATGATTCCCCAAAATATAAAGAAAGAAAGAAAGAAAGAAAGAAAGAAAGAAAGAAAGAAAGAAAGAAAGAAAGAAAGAAAGAAAGAAAGAAAGAAAGAAAGAAAGAGGTGATGTAAGACAAAGATGAACAGAGCTGCCAGTCACAGATCTGGGGCACAAAGGGTGGAGGCTAGGTCTCTGTTGTCAAAGAAACAAATAAGATTCAGAGAACTAAGGAGAAGGCACTTGACCCTTTTTCTTCCACCTGCTTCATGGTTTCCTTTAGGCTATTCACACTTCCATGCTGGCAGAGCCACCTGGCCAAGCAAAAATGGAAATGAAGATTCCTAGCCCAAATTACTTAACAGTGGATTAGAAGCTGAAGGGCAGGGGGAAGGTAACTGACTACACTATGACACTTTGAAATGAGAACTTAAGAAAATGCCACCTTAGGGCCAGCCTGATAGCTCAGCAGACTAAAGTGCCTGCTTAGGCAGAGCACAATGGCTGCAGTTTGATCCCAGGTGTGCCATGCCAGCCCCAGCCCCAGAACATGCTGCGACAGTGATTGAGACTGGGCATGGTGGCATGTGCCTGTAATCCCTAGCATTTGGGAGGCTGTACACAGGAGAATCACTATGAGTCTGATCTATACCCTGAACACCTGAAGACCCTGTCCTAAATATAGAAGAAAAGAAAATGACCCTTTATTCAACTTCTTTTTTCTCTCTTTTTTTTTCCCTCCTCCTTCATCACCCCCACCACTACCCTGGCTGGCACAGCCAATGCATGGTGCTAGTGACTGAAACAAAGCATTACACTAGCTTCACAAAACTATTCTTGAGAGGCATTTATGTTCACAGACCAGCGATAAGTGGTCACACATGCATTCCAGAAACCTCACTGGCTCTCTGCTGCTCCTTTCCTGTGCCTACTTTAACAGGCAGCCCTACCACACTTGTCCCACAGAACACAGAAGCCACCAAGCACAAGCTCTCCTGGGGCTCCTCCACAAAATCCACAGCCTCCTGGTATCCACACTCTCCCCCTTGTCCCTGGCCATGTGGAAGACAGACTCCTGGTCTTTTTTTTTTTTTTTTTTTGGGGAACCAGGGATTGAACTCAGGCCTTTGCACTTGCCAGGGAAGCACTTATTCCACTGAGCCATCTCCCCAGCCCGAGACTCCTGGTCTTATTCAACTTTTTTCTAATGAACTTCGTGCTTTCCAAGTTTTAATACAGGAATGTATGTATGCTATAAATGTTCTACAGAATATACAATATTTGGAAAAAGATTCTCAATTTTATTTACATAAGAACAAACACTTAAAAGTATTTAGAATCAAATGGACTCCAAATTACCTGCTGTTCCATGACCACTCGTGCAATGGCAGCTTGCACTACATTTGTACGATCCAGGCAATCCATGCAATTAACTCGAAAAATTCCTTCTTGTTTACATATCACCCCAGCTTGATCAACCCTTTTCAAAAACAGTATGGCATTATGTTAGAATTGGAAATACTTGAATAGGTTTTTCAAACAACAATTCCTTTAACAATAACAATAGAAATATTAGCCAATAATTTGCTGAGAATACCATTATATGACAGGCACTGCTGATTTATACACATCACTGCTAATCTGCACAATAACTTAGTAAAAAAGATATCACCCTAATTTAAAAAAAATACAAAACAAGTGATATGCCCCATGTTATACAATTATAAAGCACAGCTGATAGCCCCATGCTATCCCTTTCTATAGATTCCTAAACCAGAAGGTACTTAAATACCACTTTGTTTCTTCCTTTCTACTCAAAGTAGAAATGAATCTAAACTATCTGAAACAGAATAATCTACTTTACCACCCTGTGGGGAGTCATGCAGCATGGCTTGTTCTTCTAATTTCTCTGGCCATCCATGTGTTCTTAAAACCTGATCGAATGTTCTCTCTTGTCCTTATAGCAATTTTCTTTTCTTGCTATATCTACCTCCTGTAGTCTGAGAATCATTTTTCTTCTCTGCTAATTTTGAAATGCCTGAAAACTGAGTAATTCTAAACTTTCTTTCTCATGTTAAGGATAATGAAAAAAAAAAAAAAAAAAAAACAGAGAAAATATAGACCACAGAGCATGAGAAAGAATAAACTTAAATATTAAAAAAAGTTACAGAGCATTTCACTTCTTCGTGCCCAACCATCTGACACCTTATAAAATACCTACCAACACCACTTCATGTCAAGAATTATGTCATATATGGCATCTGTTAGGGTTTGAACATTCTCAAACTTTCTTCCTCGGCTAAAATTCATGCCAAAAGAAAGAAAAATGTGTTTAATATTACAATACAATTTCTTATAAACTTACTTAAGATATGAGAGGCCAGGGATATGCCTCAGTGGAGTACTTGTCTGGCATGCACAAGGCCCTGGGATAAGCCCTAGCACCACAACAAAACAAAGCAAAACATACTGAAAATATGATGCTTAAGGTAGCTTGAAAACATTAAAAAGAATTGTCACTATTAATACTATTATATACACATAATCAGAAGCTTACATTCCCACCAAATCTCCAACACTTACATAAATTAACCTATGCAGGATTATAGCAAAAGAAACTCATTTTCAGAATGCACATAAGCTAAAGATATCATCAACATTATTCACTGATGGTTGTTTTTCCAGAGTAAACTCTACAATTTAATCCATAGAGACAGAAGTATTATTAGTAGAGAACAAAGAAGAGCCAGCAGGATGATTAAGTAGAGAAATTCTATTATTTCTATTAAGACTCAGACCCAAGGAGAAAGTGCTCTGGAAGTTCTTCAACTGGTGTGATTAAAACAAAAATGGAACTCTTTTAAATATCTAAGTCATTTCAGAACAGAAAGAAGAAAAAATATTTTGTGAACAATTATCTCAATTAATTAATTGTTAGACAAAATAAAGCTCCTGTGAAAATTAAAACTAAGTAAACTAAAACAAACAATACTCTCCTTTTCTACAAGAGAAGTTTCGTTTTTCTTAGCAAACAGACAAGAAACTAAGTTCCCTTAGGCAGCATCTGGCACAAACATAGTGTTATAAATCAGACTAAAAAGATCAGTAAGAGACTTTTGTGAAATAACTGGATCTTAAGAGATGAATACTCTGATGAGTTCATAGCTATTAGAAGGTAGATGCTGGTTGAAACATAATGAGGGCATCACGTTGGGGACTGTATCTTGTACCTGGCTCCTTCATTCTGGCTCTCTACTCCCCTTGTTACTTCCCAGTTGCCAAAAGGTGAGTAGCCTTGCTCCAAAATGCCTTTCCACCATGATATTCTGTCTTTAACCCACACCAACAGAAAGAACCAGCCAAGCTTAACCCCATGAAAAACAAAGCCAGAACAAACCTTTCTGCCCATAAGCTATTTTTCTCTGCTATTTTGTCCCACCAACAGAAAGCTGATTAACACACAATGCCAAGGATCTCCTCAGGAAGTCACCTTACCAGTGCTCATGGAAGTCAAAGGAAACATAAGTGAGGTGAGAATTGTTAAAGAGCAGGACTTGTTTCAGGTAAGCATCACCAATAATTTTCTCTCTTCCTGTCTGGTTTACCAAGTTAATAATAACCTGGAGAGTGAAGAAAAAGAAATTAGTATTAATTAGATGTTGCAACCTTAATGTGCCTTTTAATGATGTATATAGAATTTTTGTTTTAGAATTATTTTATAGCTATGCTTAGAAATTAATACACTTAAGAAATTAATATACTTAACATGAACACTTCATTTTTAAAATATTTGTTTATAATTTTATTTCACTAAATAAAATTATTAAAGATTTTTATTATCAAACTCACTTTCTGTATCAAGTTAAAAACAAAACATCTTAATAGCAAACAAAAATGACATAACTTTATAATGAAAGGATTTAATATGTAAACAAATGTAAAAGAAAAATTATAGTAATCAGCTTTGTTTAACTATTTTATTTTATTTTCAGGGGTACTGGGAATCAAACTCAGGACCTTGTGCTTACCAGACAAGCTCTGTGCTGCTGAGCTATATCCCCTGTCCTTTAACACTTTTAAAGATGCTTCAGTGATAAATACTTTTCTATATATAAAGGAACTATCACTGCAAAATACTGTTTACTTTTTTCTATGGAGTAACTTCACAGTGTCAGATCTTCATCCAGAAAAATAAGGTTGATGCTGGTACATAATTCATATGCACTGTTCTCAGCACCACAATCATCTCTATCTTTGAAGCATGAATGATGCAGTCATCTTCTTCTTCCTGCTCTTTTCTGTCATTTCTACCTGTTCTCTCATCAACTCCTTTACTTTTTCTTTGCTTTCTTCTTTCTCTTCATTTTCCTCATTGGATTTTTCATCATCACCCCTTTTTGCTAATTCCTCAATTTTTTTCAAAATATCTGCAGTATTAATGAGTGAAGAGATTTTGTACCTTTCATGTTTTTGGATTTGAATCTGCTTTTCTGCATTTTTTCCTGGGTGTTATCTCTCTTGGGACATCTTCTGCAATCTGGTATCCACTCTTCTTTGTACATTTGCATGTATTTTTTTTTTAACTGTACCTTTCAATATCTGGTTTTTCAATAAAATAAGGCTTTCTTTTCATTGTTTCTCTCAATTCCTGCTTCAAAGCCAGCATGCAATCTTCACTTCTGCTTTCAGTGGCACTGACTTATAACCTGTATCCTAAGGAAATGGTGGGAGTGGCTTCAACGCTACATCAGGTAACTTTTCAACTTTGCCAAACCCAACGACCTCAATATCAAAGATACAGGCAGCACATACTCCTCCTTTATTCCCAGCCATTAAAACCGGTTTTACCAGAAGAACAGGCAAATACATGTAGCCTAAACTGGCCTAAAACTCTCCAGGATCCTCATGCCTCAATCTTCTGAGTTCTGGGATTTCTGGTTTGTGCCATCATGCCCAGTTTAAATTCCTTCAAAGTCTGAGAATCCATCCAGATCATTACATTTTTCTTAAAAAAAAAAACACAATCCATTCTTCACACATTGTCTAGCTCAGGAACTTATACTTAAGGGTAGCCCTCGACTGAGTAACTGCATAGCCCCTACCTGCTCACTAAGTCTCCAGGCTTGAGCAAAAGCTCTGTGGGGCTCTGAGGCCACAAACTGCACCTGGGAGACATGCGCACCACTCTCCATGCTCCAAGAGGACAAGAACTGTTTCCATGAATGGCATTCATAGCTTTTCTATACATTGGCAACAGCCAATTAAAAAATATACAATGAAAGTAAGTGGTCCTTTACAGCACTCTAAAATATCTAAAATAATTTAAAGAGAAATACATAAAATCTACATTTTTGGGGGGGTCTTTTTTGAGACAGGGTCTCACTATGCAGTTCAGGCTGGCCTTAAGCTCACTTTGTAGCTCAGGCTGGTCTTGAACTCACAACAATCCTCCTGCCTCAGCCTCCCAAGTGCTGGGATTACAGGCATGTGCCACCACGCCCAGCTAAAATCTACATATTAAACACTGAGTAGATACATACCATGATACTGAATGGCAAGATTCAATACTATAAAGATGTCAAGTTTCCCCAAATTAATCAATACATTCAACAATCTCAATAAAAATTCTACTAGGAGGGGCTTAACTACAGCTGTTTAAAGTGTCTGCTTGGGCAAACTCAGACATGCTCAGGAGGCTACGATTAGATTCCCAACTCCAAATCCACAGCCTACCCTCCCTTAGGCAGTCTCAGCCAGCCCAAAAAAAAAAAAAATCTCTCTCAAGTTTTAGGGCTGGCCTGATAGCTCAGTGGACTAACGCGCCTGCTTAGGCAGAGCGCAGTGGCTGGGGTTCAATCCCCAGGGCACTGTGCTGGCCCCACCCATAGGGCGCACTGAGATGGCAATGGAGACTGGGCATAGAGACCCTTGCCTGTAATCCCAGCTCTTGGGAGGCTGAAAACAGACGAATCACTATGAGTCCAATCTTCATAGTGAGACCCTATAGCCCCTATAGATCCTGTCCTAAAAACAAATAAAGTCCTACCAAGACCTTTGTGGACTTGACAAACTAAGAGTAAATATGTGAAAAAAAAATTAGAAACTAATAAGAAGGACCTTAACCCACTGGAGAGCAAAACATTCTATATAGCAATTAATACTATACAACCAGTGTAGAAATAGGTACCTGACTCAGTACAACAGGATTTATGGCTTAGATAAAGACCTATGTCCACTGAGGATTCTCAGATATTTTAACTATGCCACTGTGGGCAAATATGAACCATTCCATCAATGGTACAGTACTGGAATAATTGTCCATCTATATATGAGGAGTTTACAATTGCTCTCTACATCTCATCAACTGCACATAAAACAAATTCTAAACATTTTTAGATACATTAAAATTCTAAAATATTTTTCCTTAAAATAATTTTAAAAATTAAAGAAAACTTAGGGTACTGTTCTCATAACTGAAAGCTGGGACATGACTTTCTAAGCCTAACATAAAAACCAGAAGGCATAAAAGACTATGAGACATAATAACATAAAAAAGTTTAACTTGTATACCAGTAATAGTATAATAAAAGATAAAAAGACAAAATAAAGAACTACCCAGGAACATATAATTGCAATTTGAGAACTAGTAATACAGAGTACTATAAATCCAGTAAAAAAGGATAAATTAATGAAAAAAATATATAAACAGCCATAAACACAAGCCTAGCTTTGTTAATAAAGAAACAAATTTCAAAGTAGAAAGCTAGTTTTCACCTACATACAGGTAAATATGAATATAAGTATAGGTAGCAATGGTAAATGTGGGGAAATAGGCACTAGCTTCCAAGGTTCCTGCGAATATGAATTGGTGTGGATTTTTTGAGAGCCTGTGATACATTATCAGATTTAAGTACATATGTACTGTTTGACCCAGTAATTCCACATCTAAAAGTTTGATCTATAGAATACACAAGTATCCTAAAATACATAAAAGATGCTCTGGAGACTTCCTTTTTTATAGGTTCTTGTTATATAGTCCAGATTAGCTATGGAGCCCAGGCTGTCCTCAAACTCATGATCCTCCATCCTCAGCCTCCCAACTGCTGGGGTTATAGGTATGTACCAAGACTTACGGTAGTGTAGAAATGTTTTATAATAGCAGAAATACTGTGAAAGTCCACCACTGAAGTACTTAATGGTCATGACATCTTAAGAAAAAAAAGGTAGAGCACAGCATTTACGGTACAGCTATGTTCTGATTAAAGTTCTGAGTTGTGAATATGCTTATATCAGGAATTGGTACAGAAACCAAATCACTAATATCTCAAAATAAATCTGAAAGAATGCTAGCATAGTTCTAGAATGACTGAATTCAGTAGTTCCCAATACTATCAAGAACACTAACTCTGTCCACATTCTTATTCTGTCATTCTTTACATCTTTTTTATCCTACCAGCATACTGGTTGTCTCTGGCTAGTTCATTCAGTTTTGAGAAAGATACAGCACTTTCACATTAAATACAGACACAAACACAGGGGAACTGTGGTTCTTGTATCTCTTTTTATTAGAGCAGGAAACCTTCCCCCAGCACCCTCCCAGGGGACTTCTCCCACATCATACCTTATTGGCTAAATCAACAGTGTACATGTAGGGCCTACACATAAATCAATCAATGGTGAGAGCAATGATGTCACCATGTCTGAGTCAGACTGACCATGGTCCTATCACCCTGGGAAGCAATTACCCAGGAGAAGGAAATAGAAAAATGAACACTGTTGGGGCATTGTTAGAAATCAGGAAACGCCTCTTCAATAAACACCTATAAAATTGATGTGAAAGCCAACAGGCAGCAGTTATTTCCTCTGCTTATACACCTCAGTATTGCTTTATTTTTATTACTGTGTGTTACATTTAAAATGGGCTACATTAAAAATGCTTTGTAAAGCTATCTGTAATTACATATATTAATACATGAATTTATTCACTTTGTATGAAATTTAAAAGTAGAAAAGGTCACATCCTTCCTGACCACAACTCAGTCCCTCAGCCTTCCCTGAGAAATTACCACTTAGGTGTGTGTCACAGAAATACAATTTTACATAAATATGTGTGCCATATATGTACAGGTAGAATAGACGGATGAGAACTATATACATGTTAATGACAGGATTTTGTTTTGTGGAATTTTCTTAAATGATAATATGCCATATGCTATTACATATTTTTCTTCAAATGTAACTTGCCATGTACTTCATTCTTTCTAAGCATTTATACTAAGTACTTGAGATGTACTGTACTTCATTTACCCGTTGTCCTCCATATGATCAATTAGGTTGTTTTTATGCTATAGTGAATATTCTTAAAGTGCACTAATTGAACACACTTATCTCAAGTAGATTTAATTTTTTGCTATTCAAGTTCCAGTTGTTCCACATCATTGCCAGAACTTGGTAGTTCCCACCTCTTTTGTTTTAGCTGTTCTGGTGAATCACTGTTTTAATTTGAATTAGAGCACCTTCCATGTGTTTTTTACTTTCTAGATATCTTTTTGCATAAAGAGTCTCCACAATTCCTTTTCCAGTTTTCTTTGGGAAGGTAAATCTCTTTTATGCATGCATGTATGTATTTATTTATTTAATGGTACCAGCAATTGAACTTGGGGCTGGGGAGATGGCTCAGTGGAATAAGTGCTTCCCTGACAAGCACAAGGGCCTGAGTTCAATTCCTGGTTCCACCAAAAAAAAAAAAAAATGAACTTGGAACTTTGCACTTACAAGGTAGGTGCTTGTGCTGCTGAGCTATCTCCCAGCCCCCCTCTTTTACGAATTTATAAGAGCTTCTAAATATATGCACTGAAAAACTCTTAAATATTCATTCTATGAATTTCCTTTTCCATAAAGAGGAATTTTTCTTTCAACAATCAAATTTATCAACTTCTTTCCTTATAAAGTCCTACTTTGCCATGCAAGCCCTGCCCCTGGGATGTGCTGAGACAGCAACTGAGACTGGGCATGGTGGCACGTGCCTGTAATCCCAGCTTTTGGGAGGCTATAAACAGGTGGATCACTATGAGTCAGATCTAATAGTGAGACCCTGAACACCCTGTAGACCCTTCTCTAAGAAAAATACAAAATAAGAAGTCTTATTTAATTTTAACATTTGTAATAAATATCACTTATAATGTTTATAAGATAATGAAGTGTTAATAATAAATTATATTTCAATAAAAATAAATCTAACATCAAATTTTCTTAAATTTTTCATTATAAATGATTTTTTAAAAAATAGCATTTCCTAGGTGACTATTACTCCTTACCAAACTAGTAAGATATACATTGAAAACATAGGCAGACAATATCACTGTTTTTATGAATCCTATTCATGATCCAAGGTCAACAGAAATCCTATATAGTCCTTTAAAAGTTTTATTGCTTAACTTATCATATTTACCTCCATAATCTATCTCAAACTAATTCTGTCTACAGTATATATAAAAAAGTAAAATCAGTATGTGAAAAGTGTGTTTAACTATATATTCAAAATCACTACACCAACTTAATGCTTCTAGTATGGAACAGTTCTTTTTTTGAAATTCAAATATCAGCCTTTATTGCTCATCAAATTTCCTAATTCTTTTTGTTACGAGAGTTTGCCTCCTATTTCCTGAGACTGCATGAAATTTATATATTAAGTTGAAAAAACTGAAATCTACTGAATATTAAAACTTTATTTCCTGAAACATGGTATTTTCTCCCCATTTTCTATAACGTTTTTTCTTCGCCATATATATGGTATCTTCTTACATGTTTATCATATTTCAGGTCATTCTATTTTGTTAATTGCTGCTATAACAGAAATGCACTCATGGCACTACATTCAGACTGAGCATTACTAATGGATAAAGAGCATTATGATTATATGTTAATCTTGCATCAAAATTACTATACTGAAGTTGTATTTTACTTAATAGTTTTCAATTTATTTTACTTTACATTATTGCATTTCTATATATAAAAGCAGGAATACAAAAGGCAGCCAGAGAAGAAGAGATATATAGACTCAAAGATATACATCACTTCTTTTTCTTTTTTTTCCCTCTTTCTCTCTTAATTTCTCATAACTTTTTGTTCTTTCTTTTTCCAATTTTACATACATATGTCTGATAATCTGAACATCCAATTTGAAGACAACACTATACAATACAATCTATACTGTCAAATTCATATTGTTTTGTTCAGTGAAATTTGTAATTTTTAATGCTTTTTTTTTTTTTTTTTTGGTGGAAAAGGGGATTAAACTCAGGCCCTTACACTTGCCAGGGAAGTGCTTATTCCACTGAGCCATCTCCCTGGCCCTATTTTGTTATCTTTAAAAAATAAAAATTTTAGCCGGGTGGGGTGGCGCCTGCCTGTAATCCCAGCAGTAGGGAGGCTGAGGCAGGAGGATTGTTGTGAGTTCGAGACCAGCCTGAGCTACAAAGTGAGCTTAAGGCCAGCCTGAACTGCACAGTGAGACCCTGTCTCAAAAAGACAAAAAAAAAAATAAATAAATAAATAAAAATTTTGGGCGGGGGAGATGGCTCAGTGGTATAAACACTTCCCTGGCAAGCACAAGGGCCCGAGTTCAATCCTTGATTCCGCCAAAAATAAATAAATAAATATTTTAAAATTTTTAAGATATGCATAAAATTTCAGACTCCAATAGTAGTATTTCTTACAGATGACTTCAATTTTTTAGGCTTGACACATGTTAAATTATAACAATCAGGGCTGGGGGATAGCTCAGTGGTTACGTGCCTGCCTGGCAAGCTCAAGTCCTGAGTTCAATCCTCAGCACAGAAAAAATAAAAAATAATTTTTAAAAACCTGTTAGGCATCTAATCTCTTATCTAAAGTTGCTAACTCAATGATTGTTCTTTAAAATATTAAGAACATTTTAACTTCTACATTTTTTTAAGATCATGACAAATGCTTTGCTGTGTAAAATCATGAATAGTACAATTTTTTTGGTAAAATTTAAAGAAATAGGATATATAATCATTTCTACATAAAAAGAAACATCTTATACTACATATCAAAGCGCACCTGTTTTTTGTAAATCTTCAGTTGTTCTTCGAAATGGGCACAAAAATAGGCAACAGTTTCCTTTTCACCTACAAGGAAGTGATACAAAATCTTTTTTCCTTCCCATGTTTAAGACAGAAACTAGTGTCTATTCAATTTTTATTCTTACTTTTAAATAATTTATTGACAACCTAAATATAAGATTGTCTAATCATCATTTTAAAATAAAATGCTAAGGCATTTTTTCCAGTGAGACTAAATTAAAACATCTGAAAGCACCAACTGTGAAATTTGACATTTAGTAATTATATATCTAGCCTACTTCTCAGGAAGTTTCATATGACTTATAACAGGAGAATAAAAATCCCTACAAAACTATATTATTTAAAAGTGAAGTTTTACTAAATTCTCAAAGAATATGAATTAAGCCTTCAGGTAAAAAATATAATATTTTGTCTCTGTAATCTAATTAGATTTAAATGATTTAGCTGTCCTAGGGCTAAAATTTATTAGCACTGGAAGAAAAGAACTTCATTATTTCAAAAAAAAAACTTCTGAAGGAAAGACATCTGAATAAAGACACCTCACTAATTTTTGATAAATTCTATCTTCTTCATAGGCTTTCTACTTCTAAAATATTAGGCATATCAGTTCTTTCTAAAAGTTAAACACTGAATAAAGTATTCTTCAAGGCAACAGCAATTAAAGATCTATGAAATATACTATTTCATTCAATTGTTGGAGAAACTTTTTATAGTAAGGATGTTCCATATACTAGGCAAATGCTTTACCACTGAGCTACATCCCCAGCTCATAAAATGTTCAAATGTTCCATAAATAACTTTCTCTGCTCCTATAATTATTATACAATGTTCTGTTGCAGTTCACAGTAAGATTTATTGGGGGTTTTGTTGTTTTGCAGAGCTGGGGATTGAACTCAGGGCAAGTCCTCTACTACTGAGCTCCATTTCCAGCCCCAAGTGTTATTGTTCTGAATGAAGAATCTGGAAAGCAAACCCAAGCCTATCAGTCATCTAATTTTAAAAAACATATCCTCTCTGAAAGTATCAACTTACAAACCAAACAACTGACATGCTTACTTTTGTCCAGCCGAGGTCTTGGATTATATCGATACCCAACCTGGCTCCAAAAGACAGGCACAGAACCTCGTGTTTGAGTAAAGGACAATGTATGATTATGAACATGAATTAACTGCTCAGTTTCCACATAATTTGCAACATTTCCATTTTTATCTACTCCTCTTCTTTTATAACGCATTCCTAAAAGAAAATTAAAACAGTAACATATTTAAAGTTCATCTGACTAGATTATGCTTCCTCATCAAATATATGTCCTCCAAGAATGCCTTGGGAACCACATACATGCACCTCACAGGAAGAACAGCATTAATTTACCCCAAATCATAACTGTATGCATCATATTTTTTAAAAAGCTGAATCTAAAATAGTTCTTCTGGAGTAAAAGAGAAGGGTTTTCCCAAAGGTATTAGTACTCCTGAAGATTTTAGTGTTTGGACAGGATATCCTGTCTGCTTCTTGTACTATGGATAACCACTAGGAAAATAACAATGTAAAAAGAATTATTTAAACTGTACTATAATTCAGCTTAAAAAAGATAAATATACAGCTACATTCTCTTAATTCATTGATTAGAGGCATACATGATATTCTATTTACAAACACTCTAATAGTGTTTGCAAATAGAAATGTATGCACCTTGTACAACAAAAACCCCCTACGAAAACAATATGCAATGTATTAATTATTGAATCTGTCCTACTAATTTGATCTGAAACTGTCTCATGCTATTTGTTCTTCAATAAAATAAAATAAAGAATACAAAAAGAAGAAAAATCTAGGCAAGACTGGAGCAGAAACATTTCCTTCAACTGTTTGACTAACAGTTTTGCCAACTGTTGATATATGTGTGACTATGCTAAAGGTAACTGTTTAATACACTACTATATTAAATTTTTTGAAAGTGCAAAAAATAAATAAAATGGTAAAACCGGAAAAAAATGAATTTCTCACTGTGATACATACTATTAGCTGGAACACTATTATTTAGAAGCATATCCCAAGTTACTTTCTTCTCTCCTGTATGTATATATCTCCTTTTCTAGCTCATTTTGCTAACTCTTCTCTATTCACATCTTCCAAAATTAGTCCCTAATTATATCATAGTATTTAGTCACCAAGCACTTTGAAGCCAACTGTGCTCCAGGATTGTCATGAGTATCTCAACACACATATGCAGCTTTTCCTTTTTATTGAGACAGGGTCTCATAATGTATTTGAGGCTGGCGTTGAACCCATTATGTAGCCTAGGCTCGTATCCAACTCAAGTGATCCTCCTTTCTCTACCTCCTACATGCTGGAACAACAGAGATGCACCCCCACAGCCAGCTTTCATTCTCATCTGGATTTTATTTACATGCTGTTGTAGCCCCTACTCACCTGCTCTGTGCCTACTCCGGCGTGAAATAAGAGCTACTAGAAATCGTGGGTGAATGTCATCTACACAGGTGGACTCCTGAGGGGGTGTTTCTGGACTGCTTTTCTCATCATCAGATGATTCATTATAATTAACCACAAGCTCTTCAATCTGCACAAAACCCTGGATAAGGGGAATAATCCAAAAATCCACATCTGGTGTCTGAAAACAAAATAAGCATTATGTTGTTTATATTCTGTATAGCACAGCTACCTCCTTAAACCCAAACAATAGTCAGCACATATGCATCAGAGTATTGGAGGCAGAAACCTTCCATTCTTTAACCAAATTTTCTCCTTAATAATAAAGGAGGAAGGGAAGAAAAAAAAGCTTTGCCTTTTCTTTATGATGATCATTCAAAAATCTGACTGAGAAGGATCATCGCATAGGAGCCATATTGCCTGGGTAACAATCCAAGTTTTACCACTCACTAACTCACAGAAGGAACTCACCCTCACCATGCTACAATGTCCTCTGTGAAACAAAAATAACTAATATCCCATAAGGTTACTGCAAAATGACTAATACATGTAAAATGTACAGCCTAACATACAGTAAGTATTTACAAGAGGGAAAAACAAATTTTTCTCCCTCCCTTCTTCTCTCCCTCCCTCTCTCATATTTTATTTTGAGTTATCAGTTTTATTGGTAATGTAAAAATGCTTGGCCCAAAACTCTGCCAAACATGTTGAAACTTCATACTGTCTGCATATAGGACAATTATTCATTATAGATATTAACTTTGCTTTTGTTTTGGTGGTCACAGTTTGATGAGCATCACAAATATAGGTAGGAACAAACTCATGTTTTGTTCTCCACAGAATCATGTCTGGTGGAAGACACTAGTAAATAAAGTAAATATCATTCACACATGAACTACCACAAAGAGGGAGAAACTGAAAGAAATAAAACTTCTTTTTTTTTTTTTTTTTTTTTTTTTGTCTTTTTTTGAGACAGGGTCTCACTATGCAGCTCAGGCTGGCCTTAAGCTCACTTTGTAGCTCAGGCTGGTCTCGAAGAAGTAAAACTTCTGAAAGGCTAAGAAAAAAGTAACATAAGATCACTATTTGCCTGTTTTTTTTAATGTCCAAAATTCTAAGTGGTACACAGCAGGCCTTCTTTTAAATATTTGCTGATCAAATGAATAAACTGCCTTTGGATAGTAATAAGTATCCAACATGTGTCAGTCAAGGAAGTTATCAAAAAAGAAAAAGAACCTCATGCAGTCTGTGTCTTCTGAGTCAAATACTGGCAACAAGAGAATGACCTTATAGATCTGTGTATTCCAAGTCCAAGATGACAAACAGAGGAATGGGAAGGTAAAGGAGTGGCATCATTATAGGAAACTCAAGATTCACAATGAGTACAGACAAAATAATTCTTTATAGGAACTCAATGGGCAAAGCACTTACCTTGCTGTCACTCATGATAGAAAGATAGGCTGGTGGCTAGGCAGCAGAACCATAAACTACCTTAAAACAGCAAGCATTATGTTTTTATTCCAACTAAATTACTCCCTTTCATGAGAGAAATTATTATGGTGAGACTTCAAATTTTATCTTCATGCAATTAAAAAACATCTGCTGGACAACTATAAGTAACTTATGATATTCTGGTAACAACTACTCACACCAATCTCAGTAAGATCTTGTATCATATATTTATTCCAAAAAAATCGATCATCAACCTAGAAAAAGCACAGGAAAAATACAATTCAGAAATACATTTCAGTTTTCCTATAAAAGACAAAATAGGCTATCAACTGTTTCAGAGACAAGCCTAACTCTTAGCAAAGCATGGTACCTTCTGCCAGAGGGGACGGCCATCCTTCTCCCCAGTGCTCTGCCTTTGCACTGAATTGGTCAGGTCATAGGTCAAGCTATAGTAAAAGGATTCTGAGTCCATGAACATCTTCAGCAACTCCTCAAGTAATCTTCTCTCCAATTTCTCCTTTTCTTTGTTTTCCTTAACCTACCGGAAAAAAAAAACAAAACCCCAACCTATTACTACTGCAGAATTAAATGAAAAGTGTAAGGACAATACATGATTTCCAATGAGAACAATCCCAAGGACATGATGAAACAGTATTTTTATAAAACAAATGACTTGAAATGATTTTACCAGCAGAAAAATTTTTGTTCAATTTAAAATTAATCAAAGATTAATTCAAATTCCATACCAGTTAGTCTTACTTTTTTTTTATTTGGAGCAGACACATTGGACTTAATATTCGTAAAAGTCTTCAACAGAAACTTGGACTCATCAGGAGATGGTATAATCTTCTCTGGTTTGTTAATCCCAAAATGATGCTTCTTACAGAGCTAAATTATTAGGGAGAGACAGATGACTATTTAATATGTGATTCTTAAGTGTTCATGTATGAATGCAGAGGTAAAGGCGATAGCTCATATATCTGGGTTAAAAGTACACCGTAGAGACAGCAAAACGACTGAACAGACTCAGTCACAAGTACAGTTGTGGTCTCTGGATTAGACAGTCACAGTAGAGATAAAGAATACAACAAAAGACATACTTAGCATTTAGAGGCAGAAAATGCAGCTTTCAACTATAAGTTCTTCTCTAAAAATTTTTTAATTCTTTTTTTTTTTTTCTGGTTTCTTGACATAAGACCTTGCTTTGTAGTTCCTTGAATGTATTGTGTATCCCAGGTTGGCCTCAAACTCACAGGCTCAACCTACTGCCTCCCCCTGTCTCAACTTCCCAAGTACTGGGATTGTAGGTGCATATCACCACACCTGACTAATAAATTTTTATCTAATATAACTGAAAACTAAAATATTATAAATACATATTTCCAATTTCAGGGTCATTACAAATATCCGCTCTAAATATTTAGTCATGCTAATTGTTTTGGTTAAGCTGGCTTCAGTTTGTTCCACTGGAAATCTTAAAACATGGACATTTCAACTAATTCCTCTTCTATCCTCATATATACTAATGAAATCAGCATTGTAACATGATTTAGGCCCAGAGATTAGTTATATATAGACAAGTAGTAATCAAGGGCCTCAGAAAGAACAGGCCGAGAATGTGGCTGAGACAAAGAAGGACATACAGAGAAGTTCGGAGTCAAGGGTTTTTTACATGTGACTTTGTTTGTTTATTTGTTTATTTATGGCAGAACTGGAAATTGAACTCAGGCCCTTGTGCTTGCCAGGGAAGTGCTTATTCTACTGAGCCATCTCCCCAGCCCCCATGTGACTTTACATAGCTCAACATGTGAGGCAAATATTCTGAAACACATACATGAATTTTTTTTTGTTGTTTATTTTGGTATGGGGAATTGAACTTATCTCTTTATGCTTGCCAAGTAGGCACTTTGCTGCTGAGCTATATCCCTGGCTACCAATTCCTTTTTTTTTTTTTTTTTTTTTTTTGTATTTAGTATAGGGTCTACAGGGTTTCACTACATAGGTCGGATTCGTATTGATTCTCCTGTTTTCAACCTCCCAAGCACTGGGACTACAGGCACGCGCCACCACTCCCAGTCTCATTTGATGTCTCAGCGTACCCCAAGGGCTGGGCTGGCATGGGATGCCGGAGATCGAACCCTGGCTCTTGCATCTGCCTAAGCAGGCACTTTAATCTGCTGAGCTATCTGGCTGGCCCCCCAGTTCCATTTTTTAAATACTAGTTTTATTGCTACACTTTTAGTGCAAGACTCCTATCAAGAATTAAATTATTTTTTTCTTTTAAATCAAAAACAAAATTATTGCCAGGGATATAGGTCAGTGGCATAAGCACCTGCCTGATAAGCACAAGGTCCCAAGTTTGATTCCCAGTACCAAAAAAAAAACAATAAGAACAAAATTATTAAATGCCCATTATTAGTGTCTCACAAAATAATTAACAGCTGATGAATGAGGAGGAAAAAAAAAACTAGTTCTTCAACCAGTGAGTATCCTATCTTTATTAACTCCAACCTCGCTTCCCACTCTTTCACCAACCCACTCCAATGTGGCTTTGCCCCCTCACTGATCTCCTGAGCTGCTATTTCAGCAACATCAAGGTCTTCCGTTGATTGAATGAACCAACTATTGATTCTTATTCATCTAAGGAGCATCTGCCTTTTTTGTTACTTCCTTGTCCTTTCATACACCTCTTCAACTGATTTCCAATAATGGCTCCTGCTCATTCTGATTCCTTTCCAACTACTTGACTTTTTTTTTGGGGGGGGGAGGCAGAACCAGGGATTGAACTCAGGCCCTTGCACTTGTCAGAGAAGCACTTATTCCACTGAGTTATCTCCCCAGCCCCACTACTTGACTTCTTAATGTCTAAACAACTCAAGGTTCAGTCCTTGACACCCTTCTCTTATCTACACTCAAGTATCACTCATGTCAAACCCACCCTCCCAAATAAACATTACCAGCCTAGCTCTTATTCAGAACTCCACCTGACTTATCTGAGGTAGAGTTTCCATTTGGACTTCTACTGCACATCTCAAACTCACATGTTCAAAACCAGACCCTCAGCACTATACATTTTCTTCAACTCCTATTAGTCTTCTCCTTTGTTGATTCTACTTCATTACCTGAGCTCCTTGCTATTCATTCTCTGACATATCAAGAGACTACAACCTCTGGGCCTTTGTTCTAGCTCTTCTCTGCCCAGACACTCTTCCCCTAGGTCTTACCATAAACTCCACCCTTCAAATGCCTACTACACATTGTTGTGTTCCATTTTTATTTCTACTAACATTTATTACTATATAGTTTTGTGGTTTAGATCTAAAATGGCCCCTAAGGGGTCATGAGGATGACTCAGTGGAATAAGTGCTTCCCTGGCAAACGCAAGGACCTGAGTTCAATCCCTGGTTCTTCAAAAAAAAAAAAAAAAAAAGAGCTTGGATGTATTCATCTTTCGACCTGGGAGATGGCTCAGTAGAGTAGATGCTTCCCTGGCAAGCACAAGGGCCTGAGTTCAATCCTCAGTTCCACCAAAAAATGGCCCCTAAAAGTCCCATGTTTTCAGGTGTTGGACTTTTAGAAAGTGACTGGAGCATAGGGGTGCCACCCTCATCATAGGATTCATATGATGAATCCATAGCTGAATGTGCTGTTGGGAGGTAAGGCCTGGTAGGAGGGGTGTCACTGGGAGTGTGCCCTGGAAGGGTGTATTTCTATCTTGGGCTCCTCCCCTCTTCATCTTTCTTGGCTTCTTAGCTAACCAGATGCCAAGCAGCTTTCTTCTACTAGGTCTTTCTGTTTTGTTTCTACCTTGAAAACAACCAACCATGGAATGAATTCTCTGAGCCAAAATAAATCTCTCTACCTTCAAATTACTGGTGCTAGGACAGGAAAGGGAGAGGAAGCAAAGAGGAAATTTAAAAACTTAGGATGTCTCATGTGCATGTACCAACTCCCCATATTGGATGTAATCACTATGTTCTGCATAACTATACTAATAAAACATTTTTAAAATTGTGACTTAAAAGACTAAGGAATATGAACTGCATTCTTGATGATATAATTAAATAAATGTGAATGGTACAACATTTGCATGTAAATACAGTTGTAGATTTTGGATACTTTGTCCCAGCCCCAGGAAGTAGTATCAAGCTCACATACATTGACTGTATCCCCGACACACACTTTTTTGTAGTACTGGAGATTACATTGAAAGCCTTCACATTGAACTACATTCCAGTTCTTTTAAAATTATTTATTTGAGACAAGGTCTCACTAAATTTCTAAAATGTCCAGGCTGAGACTGAACTTGTGATCCTTCTGTCTCAGCTTCCCAGACAGCTGGGATCACAGGCACGCACAACTATGCCCAGCTCTGCCTCTCATTTCTATAATGTAAGCTCTTTTTAATAATAATAGAGGGATCTTTGCATTGTAGACTTGTATCTCCAGTGCTAAAATGGAACTGTGTGGACTTTAACAATACACATACAGTGGAACAACTATATTCATATATGAGGTATACGGGCAGACCTGTGAAACCATTGCTCTGCCTTCTTTCCTGTAGTGTCTCTGGGGAGGTAGAGACGTACTCTCCCACTACTCCTCTGTGCTTCTTCACTTGTGAAACTAAGCAACTGCTGGTTAACAAACTTATACAGAATATCAGCAATTACCAAATCATGTTAACAATGTTTTCTTTTAAAAATCTGAAAATCTATCCTAAACCTAGCTATAAATGGTTGCAATTTTAATATTCAAAACAGGCATTTTTAAGAGCACTCAGGCCAAAAAACTTTTCCTCTAAGAATATAGCAGACTATTCTAAAAAGACTATTCTACTCATTCTAAAAAGTAACCTTGTGGTAGCACATGCAGTCTGTACTCATATCACCTTCACTCTCTGGATGGGACTCTCTCTTTCTCACCAAGGCAAGCTTTTGGCTGTCTCTCTTCTAACATCAGGTCTTCCTATCACTTGTCCCAACCTCTCTTTTTAATATTCCCTTTCCTAACACCCACCAATATGTTCATATCTGCAAGATTATTTTAGAAACCTATTCTGTAGCACTGGAATCCATTCTGAGTAAGTAGAACATATATAAAGTGTCACCTCACTAGAACTATGTGAACTCTAGTCTGACTAAGGTGGACCTAAGTGTGAAAACTCCCAAGATACTACATAAGCAGAATGAGACAATTAGCTCCTCAACTCCAAGAAATCCTAAACATGCCCTGTCTCTCCAAATGAGGCATTACAGATGATTCCATGCTGTCCCTCTCTCAGGCCCCCTGACTCGGATCTCAGGGTTCTTTCATATCCAGCTACTCCTTCTTTGTCTCCTTTGCTGGTATCCCTTTCTGCGATTGTTTCTGGTCCACTGCAGCCTTATTCTCATTTTCTATACTCTGTCCAGGAAATGTCATTCACTCTCCTTACTTTAACTACCACTGAGTTAGCTTAACTCTTCCACATTAAGCTCAAGACCCATACATATGACAGCCCTCACACTGCAATATATTCCTCTCTCGAACTCAGGGAATCTGAAACTGGTCAACAGCTGTTTCCCAAATCTTATTTCTTTTCTTCAGGGCATTTATGCCAGATATTGTCTACACCACCTGCAGGTCACTTAAGCAAGGAACCTGTGAATCATAACCCATATTTTTCCTTCTCTTTCCTAAGTCTCTTTTGTCAATCCCACCACTTCACACTCATTGTTACTGTGTTGACTTAGATCATTATCTTTCCTCCAGGCCAGCATTTCTCAATGAAAGTAGCAGATAAGAGATTCTTTACACAGGATTATCCCACTCAGTGAAGAAAAATCTCATGGCCTCCTTTCACTAGCTAAAGAATTCCACCCATGCATTTGTTTTCATGTACTGTGTGGCTACAGGCTTCCATGAAGCCCTTTTATTCCTCTTTACCACTATGGGCCCAGTTCTGTCCACTGCTGTCTACTGCTATATCCAGACAGAGAGCATGAGATTTCAGTTTAATCTAGTATGAAAATCTTCCTTCTAAAGTCTGGCAATGTCATCTCTATTTCTGTTATCTATGCTTACCTTGGGATTGAAATAGAGTTGCTACAGTCCCATCATCCTTTAACTTCCTTATCTATAACTCTAAAATTTAAAAAAAACCTTTTTTGTTAAGAGGAAAAGGTTTATTTAGCTCACAGTACGTGGAGGTTTCAGTCAATAATCACCTGGCTGCAAAGTAGGGTGAAATGGCAAAAAGACAAGTTCATGGCAATGGAAGACAAAAACCAGAGCAAAAAGTGGAGGAAAGCCAAAAAACTCTCAAAGCTGACAGTTTTTTTAAAAGTTTGTTAAAATCTCATTTAATGGTCAAACATTCCTTGCATGAATAAGAAGATGCTAATGGGTATGATTTATCCCCTTTAACAGGAATATACATATGATTATTTAATAGGAGAGGATAAGAGGGCAGGAAGATATAACATGTTCAAGTCCCACCTGGACAACTTAGTGAGATCCTATCTTAAAATATAAAAAAGTATGGATTACAGATTAGTAGAAATACCCCTGGAATCAATCTCCAATAAATAACACACACCAAAAAAATAAACAAATTTTTAGTAGGGTAATGCTCTAGATTTACTGGGATATAGATATGAAATCACGTTTGAAAACATCTCACAAAAACTGAGTTCTAAAACTATGGTCCCAAAGCATTTACAGAAAAATTGCAGATCTGTGTAATTACAAATTC
Organism: Ctenomys sociabilis; assembly: GCA_004027165.1. NCBI lineage: Eukaryota > Metazoa > Chordata > Mammalia > Rodentia > Ctenomyidae > Ctenomys > Ctenomys sociabilis. The sequence continues at coordinate 57,584 of PVKA01006414.1, forward strand.
TCTGTACCACACTAACCAAGGAGTCTTTCTCAATCTCTTAAAACCAATTTTTCTTAATAGAAACTGACCACTTACTAAAAACAAATATTTCCAATGTACATTTTAGAAATCTCTAGTTATCTTAGGAAAAAAAAGTGTGACTCACTATCTTTCAAAAAAAATGTTAATGTCAGTCCTGCCAAAAAAAAAAAGAATAGAGAAAATTACTTCTTGGGATCCTTTCCACTCCTAAGATACTTTGGTTAGGCTTGAGACCCCTCGTAGGACAGCAGGATCATTTTCTATTTTCCATAGTCCCAGCCAGTTCTGTACTGGCCGTGGTTAAATCTTTATTACAACTTTTATATACTTGGTCTCAAAAAGAACACCATCACAACACTAGACACTCGCCTAGTTTTTATTACTATTCCAACTTAACATTGCACAAAAAAATTAAGAGCTGCTACAGCTGCTGCTTAAGAAAACAAAAGTAAATAACTTTACTTTAAAAGCTGGTATCTATGGTCATCTAGATATAAAATTTTAAAAAGATGTCCAATGGGAAACTATGGAAGTGATGTAGTTATCTATTAAGGCAATGAGATAAAGCAAACAAGACATGTAGACATGGAATGTACGCCTACAAAACTTTAAAGTTTTTTTTTTTTTTTAATCTATGTTCTCATTCATTTAAACCCTACAAATTCTTTATAAGCCCTTAAACCATTTTTTTTAAAGTGGTACACTTTTGGGGAAAATGGTCTGAACCTTCTTTCAAACAGTTATCTACCATACCACCCATCAGTTCTATCCCTAGGTATACATGCAAAAGGAATAAAAGCAATATCCACTAAAAACTTGCATACAAAATTGTGATACATTATACATAACAGCTAAAAAGTAGAAGACGGCCAAATTTTTCACCAATTACAGACATATTTTTTTAAGAAGATGTGGCATATTCATAGAATGAAATATCATTTGGGAATAAAAAGGAATAAAGTACTGATATATGCTACAATATACACAAACCTTGATAACATTATGTTAAGTAAAAATCACTTATTTTTAGAAGATGACAAAAATATTCTAACATTAAAAAAATGGGGGGCCAGCGAAATGGCTCAATGGGATAAGCACTACCCCAGCAAGGGCCTAAGTTCAATCCCTGGTTCTGAAAAAAAAATTATATATATATTCTAATGTTGATTGTGGTAATGACAATACAATTGTTAATATACAAATGCCACTGAATTACATACACTTTAAATAGGTAAACTATGTAAATTATATATATATTTAAAACAGCAAAAAATAAGCCATATACCGAGGAAAAGATAACTAAAGCAGGAAACTAGAAATTCTATTAATATCAGACTCTAAAATAAAATTACAGAAGATAGAATAGACATTAGCAAATCTGAGAAAAGTGACCATAAGAAAGCACTTTGTGTAAGTAAGACAGGTAAATAAACTAACAGGAATTAGCCCAGGCATCGTAGTATCCACCTACAATCTCAGCACTCAAGAGGCTGAGGCAGAAGTTTTGTTTCAGGGGGTTTAAGACCAGCCTGGGCTATGAAGTAAGTCAAAGATCAGTCTAAACTACATAGTAAAGTCCTGTCTCAAAAAAAGAAAACACAATCCTGATTAAAATACGACCACTATACCTCACAGATCTAGAGAAAATATTCCTAAAATTGATTTGGAACCAGAAGAGATCTAGAACAGCAAAAGACATCTTGGGCAACAAAGGAAAGGAAGAGGTATCACAATCTCTGACTTTAAATTATACTACGAAGCTACTGTGATAAAATCAGCATGGTACTGGCAAAAAAAAAAAAAAAAAAATAGACCTGAGGATAGATGGAACAAAAAGAAAATGCATACAATTACAAAAACTCTCAGCCATCTTGTCTTTGACAAAGGGGCCAAACATGCTCACTGAAAAAAAGATAGCCTCTCTAATAAATGGTGCTGGGAAAACTGGCTTTCCACATCCTGAAGCCTAAAATTAGACCCGTGTCTATCATGCACAAGACTACAGTGAAACAAATCTTAGATTTAAATATGAAAACTGAAACACTAAATATTCTGGGGAAGAAAATATGTAGAAATCTTAAGGACATAGGGGGAGGTATTTTATGAACAAAACCAAACTACATGGGAAATAATTCAAAGAATCAACAATTAGGATCTCATCTTTTTGAAAAGTTTCTGCACATCAAAAGAAAGCATGAATAGAGCAGAAAGAAAGCCCATGAATTGGAAAAAAAATTATAGCTGACTGCCCCTCAAACAAAGGACTTCTATCTAGAACACATAATGAATTTTTAAAAATTAGGCCTCCAAAATTCAATGATCCAATCCAAAAATGGTCATCTGAGATGAATATATACTTCACAAATGAAATATAAATGGCAAATAAATATATGAAAAAATGTTCAATATTATTAGTCATTCAAGAGTTGCAAATTGAAACAATGCTGAGATACCATCTTATACCAGAAAGAATGGCTATCATCAAGAAGTCAGCCAAGAGCCAGCCAAATAACTCAGTAAATTAAAGCGCCTACAAGCAGGCACAGGGGCCAGGTGTTCAATCCACAGGTCTGCCATGCTGGCCCCACCCCCAGGGCATACTGAGATGGCAATTAAGACTGGGTGTGTGGCACGTGCCTATAATCCCAGCTCTTGGGAAGCTGTAAACAGGCAAATCACTACAAATCAGATCTAGTAATGAGACCCTAAACAACCTATAGACCCTTCCCTAAAAAATACCAAAAAAAAAAAAGTCAGCCAATAACAAATGCTGTGGGGAAAAAAAGGAACCCTTCTCCACTGTTTGTGGGAGTATAGACTGTTATAACCACTATGGAAATCAATGTGGCGTTTCCTCAAAAATCTAGGATTGGAGGTCCCATTAAAGCCAGCTTATTCCACTCCTAGGTATTTTTCCAAAATAACTGAAAACATTATACCACAGCAATATATATGCACCCATGTTTATAGCAGTGCAATTTGTCACAACTAAATCTTGGAAACACCCACCAACTGAGGAATGGATAAAAAAGATGTGGTAATTTTACATAATGGAGTATTACTCAGGTATTTAAAAGAAAGACAACTTTGAAGATTTTTTATGGCGGGTGGGCATCAGGTATCAAACTTTGGACCTTGTACTTGCCAGGCAAGTGTTTATGCTGCTGAGCTATAACCCAGCCCCTAAAGTGCACTTTTATTATTTTATTTTATTTTTGTCTTTTTGAGGCAAGGTTTTTGCTACTGAGCTCAGCCTGTTCTTGAGCTCACTTTGTAGCCCAGGCTGGTCTTGAACTCCCAATGATCCTCCCACCTCAACCTCCCATATGCTGGGTGCACCACCACACCCAGCAAATTCAAAGCTTTTATAGGTAAATGGATGCAACTACAGATTGTATTGGTAAGTGAAATGAATCAGACCCACACGTGTAAACATCTCGCTAATGTAAGAACCTGAAAAAGACTAAACAAAGCCTGAAAGGTACACTAGACACTGTAAAAGGTAAAGAATGTGTTCAAATGGAAGGAACAACTGGGATTGGAGGTCCCAAAAGAAAGAACAGAAAAAGATATTTACATATGTGTGCAGGATAGTTTGTGTAATTGTTCTGCTGATTTCTGTTGTCTATTGAAAGAAACAGTTAATGGTTAAAATTCTTTTTTCTTCTTTTAATTTCTTATGAGTTTTTTTAAAATAATTTTGCAGGTTTATATCTGGTAACCTAAACAACTAATTTAAAGATAACATGCCAAAAAAAAAAAAAAAAATGGGGGCCGGGGAGATAGCTCAGTAGAATAAGTGCTTCCCTGGCAAGCGCAAGGGCCTGAGTTCAATCCCTGGTTCTACCAAAAAAAAAAAAAAAAAGATAACATCATGCAATACAGCAACCATTGCTGAAATCCTATTACTTTGTTTAGTAAAATTTTATATCATCTCTAATGCTTTTATTTCTATTTTGTATTCTTTAAAAATTAAAAAAATGATAATAGGGCTTAAATAGAAAAATCAGTTTTGAACAATTTGAAAGTAATATTAATCTTCTCATTAGGGAAGGCCATATAGAAATATCCACTAAAAATTTACTGTATTAATTCCAGTAACAAGATAATTTAACTAGAATATTTAGCAAGAATCTTAAGGATTCTTTCTTTTTTTAACAAGATTATTTCTAAGTGGTATTTTTTTCTTTACAATTTATTATATTTAAAAATTCAGTGTATAATCAGAAAAATATAACTCATAAAACTATAACTTCATTAAGCTTATGAAAACTCTTTTCAAATGGAGTAATATGAAAATTTAAATAAACATACCAAAGACTTAAATTAGCAATGTTAGATTAGTAAAAAATTTGTAATTTTCAATTCAGCTCTTCTTTTCCTTTCCTATTATTCATTGCTACAAGCCCATTTACCATAAAACAGTATGAAACCGAGACATGCAAGTGCACATTTCTAAAGTTATGATCATTTGAGAGAAAATGTACTAAACTATTCACTAAGGGTCTAGAAATACTTTCTCTATAGCTACTTCTATCCCCAACTAACAGGAGTCATTGCATACAGTTACTCTGCCCAAGAAATATAACCTTTATTTTTGTTTTTGTTTCAGACAGGGTCTCCCTATGTGTTCAGACTGGCCTTGAACTTATTGTGTAGTCTAGGCTGGCTTGAAGTCACAGAAATCTGCCTACCTCAGCCTCCTGAGTGCTGGGATTATAGGCTGGCACCAAGCTAGCAAGAACCATAACCTTTGGGGTTCTTTTTGTATTTTAGGGAAGGGTCTACAGGGTGTTCAGGATCTTACTACTAGATCAGACTCATAGTCTATTAGACTACTAGATCTGCCTGTCTATAGCCTCCCAAGAGGTGAGATTACAGGCACACGCCACCATGCTCAGTCTCAATTGCCATCTCAGGGTTCCCTGGGGGTAGGGCTAACATGGCAGGCCTGGGGATTGAATCCTCAGCCCCTACACCTGCTTGCAGGTGCTTTAATCCACTGAGCTATTTGGCCAGCCCAAGAACCATAATCTTTGATAATCCTGAAAAGTGTAATAGTTCACAAAGCCTGAAAAAAACACCGAACCTTGAGGGGGAAATCCCATTTTCATTTATATTTGAAGATAATCTTTTTCAAAAAAAATAAAAAAAGATAATATTTTTCTTAGACTGTCAGTAAAAAGTATAAACAATAAGGAAATTCTTAAAGCTTTTGTACTATTCACACTTGTGTTTAAAAATTACATGTAAATGTTATTACTTAAGGTTTTTCTTTCTCCCATTTAGTCAGTCAGACACTAGTTTTACAGATGTTACAGAATTGTAGCCATGAAGCACAAGAGTAATATCCCTAAAAAGTCCCATAGTGGTCCCAACCTTCTCTTGATGAGGTGACATTTAATTTCCCCAGGACTGGGAGTGCCAAATATGTAAACTGATGACCTTGTGGATGGACAAGGTACCATGACCTGGTTCCTTGCTCTAAATCTCACCTGACCCCAGAGTTAATGCTCAAGCCTGGGTGCCAATTCAAGGGTGCTCATCCTCAAGAGAAAGATCAGTGACAGCAAGTTATACCATATGAAGGCATCCAGAAGATTCTGATGACAGGTTTATGCTAAGGCTGGTGGCATATGCCTGTAATCCCAGAACCTGGGGAGCTGAGGCAAAAATTGCTGTAAATTGGAGGGCAGTCTGTGCTACATAATAAGTTTAAAGACACACACACACACCCCACAAAAACAAATCCCACAACAATGACAAGAAAATCAAAATAATAGGTTTATTGGTTTAGGAAACATACAAGTGTTGCTAGTCTGGCTGCTCCTCCCAAAATAAAATGTAAGTCAGGACCTTTCAGACTTAACAGAAATTTGAGTTGTGAACTTTCACATATACAAATAGACCTTGTATTTTATTTTATGTTTTACATTATATATTTGTGTCAAAAGTGTGTAAGACTTACTTTGTCAGACTCACAAATGAATCTAACTTACTAATGTTCTCCCTGTATGGAACTTGTTCATAAGTAGATGACCAACTGTAAACAAAAATTATACAAATCTACTATTAATTAATTTTTCTACCTAAATTTTTTCAACAGTGAATCACTAAGTTTATGAATCAGGAATAATAAACAGTGTCCTACCACGGCCATCAATAACAAATAAGACATAATCTAAGTCTGTAGTGATGGGGCTGGGGGTGGGGAAAAAAAGAAAAAAAGTCTGCAGTAATGGTATATGCCTATGACCCCAGCACACTGGGAAGCTGAGGCAGGAATCCCAAGTTTAAGCACAGCCTGGGCAATTCAGAAACTTGGTGAGACACTATCTGATGAATACATGCATGAATTAATGAATTAATTAATGTGAGGGGGCTGTGGATATAACTCAGCTAAAAAGAAGCTGGGTTCCATTGCCAATTTTTTAAAAAAGTGGTACTCCAAACTGTTTTGGATTCCTGGATCATAATCCTCTTCAATTCACTTAATTGTCAGTTTTATAAAATTCAAAGATCAAACTTTGGAATCCAAACCATAAAAATGGCTTTATATTTTACTTATTTTTTTAAGTAATCTAACTCTGTCCCCAAATTTTGTCCCTAAGAACTCATCATGGAAATACATGTACTGAACTATGGGTGAGTGAACTTTGCTATCTGTTGTTTACTTAGGTAACTGGAAGGCAGCTCAGCACAGACATCCAGTACCAGACTGCCCAAATCTGCATTAGGATCCCACCCCATGTGACCTGCATGACTTAACCCTGTTCATTCTTTTCTTTTTTCTTATTTTTTCAATACTTGCAACTGAATCCAGAGCCTTCAATACTGAGCCACATCCCTGGCTTTTTGAAAATTTTTCTATTTTGAGACAGTCTCATGTTCGATCTCTAGCATGCCATGCCAGCCCCACCCACAGGGAGGGCTGAGACAGGGATTGAGACTGGGTATGGTGGCATGCACCTATAATCGCAATGTTTGGGAGGCTAAAAATAGGAAAATTACTACAAGGCCAATCTGTGTAGTGAGACCCTATGGACCCTGTCCTTAACACATTAAAAAAAAAAAGAGAGAGAGAGAGAGAGATCTCACTACTTTGCCCAGGGAGGCTCAAATTTATGATCCAAACTCAGCTCTATGCTATGATTATAGGTATGTAGCACTACACCTAGCTTCAGTTTCATTTACCTGTACCAGTGCCCATAAACAGGGTGGTCCTGAGTATGATAGCCCATGTAATACACAAGGCCAGGCCGGCATACCACAATAGAGTAATGACAATCCCTAGGTGTCAAAACCTCACAAAAAAGATATGCAAATGTTTAAAGTATAAAATCCCATTATTGTCTTTTTCCTGGGTCAGGATTTCTTTCATTTCTCTCTCTCTCTCTCTCTCTCTCTCTCTCTCTCTCTCTCTCTCTCTCTCTCTCTCTCTCTCTCTTTCTCTCTTTCTGCAGTACCAAAAAACCAAATTCAGGACCTTGCACTTCCAAGGCACACACTTATCCCTCTGAGCTATCTCCCCAGCCCAATAATGCAAATGTTTTCATGAGATCATTCTATCAGGATGAAGGAGAACCTTGTGGTGAAAAACACTGGCCCTAAGCTTAGACGACTGTAGTGCTGATTTCAGCTATTCTATTGAAAGGAGCAGTTAATGCTTAAAATTTTTTCTTTCTTCTCCTTTTTAATTTCTTATAATTGTTTTTTTTAACCAAGTTTTCATGTTCAGATAAACTAAATTGAACACAACATTATGCAATATAAAGTGTTGAATTTATATTACTTTGTTTAGTTAAATTCTGTATTTCTAGTGTTTTATTATTTTTATTCTCTTTTAAAAATCAAAATAAAGAAAAACAAAAAACAAAATAAAAACACCCCACACTGGCCCTAGGAAGGCAATCTCTTTATTTTGGCCTTCAGTCACACTACTTGTAGGCTTAATCTTTTTTTCCCTAGAAGAAGAAAGCTGCCCTAAAGCAGTGATTATATTTCTTCTGTTTGTTTATTTGGTTTTTTTTGAGGCAAGGTTTTACCTGCTGCCTCAGACCCCTGAATGCTGGGATTATAAGCATGTGCCACCATGCCCGGCCTGTTGTATTTCTTCTTTAATTTTTTTTTTTTTTTTTTTTTAATTACAAGAGAAGGGGCTGGGAAGATGGCTCAGTGGAATAAGCACTTCCCTGGCAAGTGCAAGGGCCTGAGTTCAATCCCCAGTTCCGCCAAAAAAAATGAATAATAAAAAATAAAATAAATTACAAAACGTTTTA